>JASDQU010503354.1:5852-20878 GCA_032191745.1 Picea mariana | reverse complement strand
AAACACTGGTGTACTGTGTATGTGTATGATTGTTCATTTGTTCATTGCTTATTTATTACTGCTCATTATTGGATAATAATTCTACATTGATATAACATTTGAAGAAAAAGGATTAAAATTACGTTATTACTGATTCACCCCCCCTCTCAGTAATCCAACAGTGACAGCATCCAGACTAGATGTAATGCAAGCAGTTGGACAGGTGGCACAATTTCAAGAAGCACCAAAGGAATCACATGTATTAGCAGTGAAGAGGATTTTCAAATATCTCAAAGGAATAGAAGAGTTTGGATTATGGTATCCAAAAGGAAAGGATCTATCACTTATTGCCTACACAGATGCAGATTGGGTAGGTTGCATTGATGACCGACGAAGCACCAATGGAGCAGCATTCTACTTGGGTGAGTGTTTAGTATCATGGATAAGCAAGAAACAACCATCAGTATCTTTATCTACAGTCGAGGTAGAGTATATTGTAGCAGCAACAAGTTGTACATAGGTTCTATGGATGAAACAAACTCTGACAAATATACAGGTTGAGTATGATGAGCCCATTCCAATCTATTGTGATAATACAAGCACCATCAGTATCTCAAAGAACCCAGTGATGCACTCCAAGAGGAAACACATTCCAATCAACTATAACTTTCTATGGGAACAGATTGCAGAAAAGAACATCAGAGTTGAATATGTGGGCACAAAAGAACAAGTGGAAGACATCTTTACAAAACCGCTTCCACGGGAAGCCTTTGAGTATCTTCACCAGAGACGCAGAGTTATTTCTACTCCAAAATGAATGCTTTTGAATGATTATCTTATATGTCTTAGATGTACATGAGGAAGCACCATAAAGAGGACAGTTTAGGTTGGGAGATCAGACGAGTCAGTTAGGGGAGAAAACCTTAATGGAAAGATACCTTTTCCATTGATGACAAAGGGGGAGAGATTTATTAGATGCAGAGGACAAAGGCATGGTTCTAGGGGGAGTGTTGGTCACAGAGATGTAGGCATGGTTCCATGGGGAGCATGAGTGATATGATTTCAATATTGCATCAGAGTGTTTCCATCAATGCCAAAGGGGGATATTGTTGATTAATTGGTTAGTTTTCATTGATGTCAACCCTTGAAGAAAGTCTGGTAATGAATTCTGGTAGCAAAAAGGTTTGGGTAATGGACCCAATTGTGTTTGATTTATAATGGTATGGGTTTTGATATATTTGCAGGTAAGACTATTCTATATGGATATTACATGTCATGCTATTTCTGGTGGTATGTGGAATGTCACATAACTCCTCACGGTTTGAGAGTTATGGCCTTACGAAGTTGGAGGACCCTCATATGTTGGCTTGAAGCCCCAAAAGGTCAAAGAAGTCAAAGTGCTTGCAAAGAAGAAATTATTTAAATAATAAAGTGAAGTGACAAAGTCAAAGAGGATTATTTAAATAATAAAGTGAAGTGACAAAGTCAAAGAGGATTATTTAAATAATAAAAAGAAGTGACAAAGTCAAAGAGGATTATTTAAATAATAAAGTGAAGTGACAAAGTTAAAGATGATTATTTAAATAATAAAGTGAAGTGACAAAATCAACGGGGATTATTTAAATAATAAAGTAAATGGAGAACTTTGTAATTATGAAAAGTGGTTATAAGAAGGTTAACCCTAAAATGAGGAAAATGGGTTAAGTAGTCAAGTGGTTATTGGATATATGGATAAGTGGAAAATTGGGCAACGTTGTACATAGGTGACTGTGGAAAAAGTGGCTATGTGGACAAAGTGGTCTAGAATATGCTTCTAAGGAAGCTACATGAAACTATAAATAAGAGGCAAGGCTCCCTCATTTCAATCACACTTGAGCATATTGAATATCTACAGGTGACTGAGGTAACCAAAGGATATCTAAGCCGAATTTTAGAGAGAAGGTGAAGTAAAGAAGGCTGAAATTCAAGGGAGGATAAATTCTTTTGATGATGCTTTCTAAGGTATGTTATTTACAGGTCATCTCACCATTTTCACAATAAATTTTTTTCTAGAATGATTCAGATCATGAAATTGGGATGCCATTGAGGAAACATATCCAAGTAGTTGTGGTACTAATTTCAGCTCGTGGGTCGTTGTATTTTTGGAGTTACACTCCATGCAAAATAGGGTTTGTGGCTAGTCTTGAAACTAGTCTAAAACAGGTGTTTTGGGTAAAAAAGTCATAACTTCTTCATAACAGATCAAAATTCAGTAAGACCAAATGTGTTGGTTAGATTACAATCTGTAGTATTTTTTGTACAATTTTCAGATCCATACAACAAATATTTCGTGCGGGGCACACTCTACAAGTTCGCTCTCTAGAATAAGCCAGAATTCAATAAGGTATCCCATTTTTTCTATAACTCATTTTCTAAGAGGTTCCAAGTAGTGACACCTAGAGGAATTGTATAAAACACATTGAAGAACATTGTGTACTATTTTCAAATATTTATTCATTACAGACACATATTTATGATTATTTCAAGTTAGGGTTGTTGACTAATCCAAAACTAGTCATGTGAGACTAAAGTAAAGTTTGATGAAAATGCTAGTCTCTTGTTGTTAAAGTTAAGGAAGATTTCTAAGTATGTGATCATATACACCAAGTATATTACAGAGTTACAAATCAAATTTGGATGATGAAATTGATGAGGGATTTTGGTTGAGGTTGAGGTACATGTTGGTGCATGGTTGAAGCACTTGTTTATGGTACAGGTTGATTACAGGTTGAGGTAAATTTTGATGCATGGTTGATGCATGGTTCAAGTTATTGGTACAGTTTGTTTGGTGCAGGTTGATTGGTACAGGTTTACAACAGTATATCTTACAGTGATAGTGTGATAGTGGTTCCATCATTCTACTTATACATCAGGGCGGTTGGATGGGGCAAGGACAGGTGGTTGTAGCCACCTTTCGGTTGTAGCTAGAGAGCATAGGGGGTTGTAGCCTCTTCATGGATGTAGCTAGAGAATTGTGGAGTTGGAGATTCCCTCAGGTTGTAGCCTGAGAAACTAGGGGGTTTGAGCCTCCTTCCAGTTGCAGCTAGAAAACAAAGGAAGTTGGTTCTTCCAATGAATGTAATTCTTCAAGACATATAAGAAAAAAAATTATGTGGTTTTCTCCCGCTTTGGGTTTCCACGTAAAAACACTGGTGTACTGTGTAAGTGTATTGTTGTTCATTTGTGCATTATTTATTTACTCTGCAAATATTAGATGATAATGCTACATTGATATAACACTTGCATTATATGGTTAAAAAGGATTATATTGATCTATTATTGATTCACCCCTCCTCTCAGTAATCCAACAATTTTTTCCTTTGAAAATCGCTCTTTGATCATAAATATATTGATTCAAAAAGACAGATAAGAAAAAAATTCAATCAAAGCAATCAACGAAAACAAAAAACAAACAGCAAATCGAATCAGATTTTATTAATGGGATTCAAAATCAGAAGTACATCAAAGAAAACAAAATCGAAATAGAAAAAGCACACTTTTCATGAAACGATTTTGGCCAAAGATAAACATGAGCTTTTGGATCCACTAGCATCTCACTGTAAAATAAAAGAAGAACTAAATCATATAAAATATCATGTGCGAGCAAGTTCTTTTCTTAAGATAGTGATGCATGAGATGTTACTTTGACCAAGCATTATTATTGAAAATAAAAGAGACTAAAAGAAAATAGAAAAATCCTTATTAAGATGAGCGCAGTCCTACTCGTGGAACCTTGGGTCAGGGTTGAATTGACATTTAAATTTGCTTATCTCTTTACTTTCCATTTTAAAAATTTCATGATGATATTGTGTTTCTAAAAAGAAATATTCAATGAAAAGTAGATAAAAAATGATTAAAGTGGACTTCCCTGACGACATTCATATTATGGTTCTCTTGGTGTACCCACTTGTATTCATAACTGCATTATTACAAAAAAAAATGGTGAGAAAGAAAACTAAAGGAAACCTACTCTAACTACTAAACAAATCAAAATACTAAGTGAAGTCTTTCTTCCAATGTAACCATTGGAGTAACTCCAATCCTGGAATGAAAACAAAATCGAATATTAGTAAAAAAAATGGAAGTTCATCAAAATAAGATACAAATACATCATACTTACCTTTATAATAATTATTTAGAAACAAAGTAAGAATGACCTTACCATTCCCTTGAACAATTTTGATGTATCAATTCTCCAACCAATTCACAATTCTGTTGTTAAGAACCAAATATCAGGATAGAATAGAAAAGCCTCAGAATAAGTACTCAACACCTTGAAAAAGATAGAATTTCAGATAATAAGCCTCTTCGAGGGGGAAACCTTTTATACACCACATAAATTTCCCAATACAATATGATTCTAAATGAAAATGTCTCCTTGGTATATATTGGAGACTGGGAGATACAATTACAACTAATGGACCCAAGCCGACATAAATAAAATAACATTACTAATGTAATATGCCCCAATTAAGGGGTAATGTGCCACTATTTATGGCTTAACATGCCCCTCCCCTTGAGACAAGTGTTTTCTACAACACTTGAGTAATTCTGGATGCTTCTGTATAAAATACTCATCATCCCAAAGAGATGAAAGAAGCTGACTTCTATTAATGCGAAAGTCTCAAGTCTCATACAAAACTAGAGAACAAATTTGTTATCAAAATATTACAAAATAGGGAGCTTTTCTCAACCATATGATGACCTTTACAAAATATTGAACTGATCTATTTATAATCAGATCAGTTCACGACTTTGAGGAGTGTGATCTAGCCATCCCATTCAAAGATTTTTGTTTATCCGGGCTTCTGTCAAACTATGCATGTTTCCTCCTATTAGACACAAGCTCAGATCAGCATGGGCCTGCAGAAAAAACCTTCCATCGTTGTACCTTGGGCTGACAGCTCTGTCTCCTCGGTCATAGCTTCCAATCTTTCTATTTATGGACTGAGTTGAGGTTTTAGCTACCATTCCTTGCTCATTAACTAGATCCTTCTCAGGATTTGAGCGCAGCTGGATGACTAGCAGGCGACCACCTTTCACTGACGGATACGATATTATATGCACACATGATTTCAGGACCGCGGGAAGTGGTCTGGCCCACATCGCTTTTGGGCCCAAAATGCATCGTTTCTCACCACGTAGCCACCCCATGAAACCGTGGTTTGGATTTCATCCCACCTTTGGATTTTAACGCCCGCACAGCTTGTGGTGCTGAAATTATTAGCGGTTGTTGATTTGATCACGATCTGTGATCTGGGAGAATCAGTTATTTTATCACCCCCACCAAATATTTATTCACCTTCCAATTATGGGATCGCTCCAACTGTGCTTGGAGATAGCACTACATATAACTGCACAGGGGATCTCAATCACTACAACCTGCTCTTTCCTTCTCACCCATGTTCATGGTTGTCACTCGTGACTATGGACAATTTTATGTAATAACGTTTGGCTCCACAAGCCCAAATGGCATGCTCCATGTGAGCTGCCAAGAACACGCAGTTCCAGTGCCTTAGCTTTTGGGTTATGGAGTCACTTATTAATACTGAAAATAAGAAGAAAGTGGTAATTACAATGGTGGAGAACCAATCATGGCTTAAACAAAATATTTCTTCAAAAAGTGTCCATTGATAGGTCCACCTGTAATATCCCTAGGTAGAACCCCAACTGTAAATGTAATAATGTACTTAAGCTGGTGAGTTGTTTGATACATTTTTGTCTTGCATTTTCCATGGTGTAGTGCCCGCATGTATTGCACAGTAAAATGATGCACATCCTAGGATACCGCACGCAACATCTTAAGTGCACGTAATATTGAGGCCAGTGAACCTTTGTGTATATGCTATATTTTATAGGCTTGTGAGCTAGTTATTATAAGCTAGGATTCTTATGCTTTTATTAGGCCAGAGAGCCTAGATCTTAAAGGCTAGTGCACCTGTTTTTGAACATGTCTCATAATTAATATAAATACATCGTTGCACACAAACTGACCATGATAAAAGAGAAGGGGGACTAAACTCCACTAGTCGGGGAAAGGGTGGGGGCCAAAAGTTAAGGAAAAGGGCTAAGCTAGGGAGCTTAAGCCAAAAAGTAATATTATATTAATATTTCTTAAAGTATAAAGTATGGATAATTATGTTATCCTAAGTTCTAAAGTTGCGAACAAGTGGTCCAAAGTATCTCCCAACATGACAAGTGTCAAGTTGGGGACATGCATACATATTGTGGGGACTTAGTTCATTTCCAACACTTCTTCCATCATTTTTTCTATTATGCATTCATCCATGTAACCATCCCAGGAGCTTTCACTCACGTAGTCAGTTGACCTCCATAACTTCATGTCATTGTACCTAAACATGTATCCATAGCCATATATGTTCATCTAGTTGGTGAGTGTGGCAGCTAGACTGAAGAAGCGGGTTGGCAAGCCTGTGGGATATTGAAGAGGTGGGTTGTCAGGCCCGTGACCAATTCACTGAGTGAGAGAATTGTTGGGAATTGACTTCCTGAAGGCACTAAACTACAGCTGTAGGGCTCTGAGACTTCCTATCTGTCCTATTGTTGAATCCCTAGAAGGGAAGTGGGGCAATCAAGGGACTGTTGAGTAGAGAAGGGGCACACTTCCTTGGGTGGGGCAGGCATGTGGGGAATGAGAGACTATAGGTTGTTAGTTTGAGTAGGCACCTGTGATGGAGTCTTTCCTGTTTTCCATGAGCCATTAGCCTGGTTAGGAACCCTTTACCCGAGTGGAGTTTAGTCCCAGCTCGGGGGTGACTCACTGTTGAGAGTGATGAACAGTATGGTCTAAGGCTGGGAGGTTCGTGGAAGTTATGCACGCAGTTGGTGACATTCTTACCAAGATAAGTGTCAACTGTGTGATAAATTTGCATGTTGCATTGTTATTTATGTGCATGTTTTTATGGGTTATCATATGTGTGATTATAACTATGTTTATTTTTATGGGTATTGCCTGTATATGCTGCATGTATATGTTTACTGCTATTTTAGTGTGAATCTGTGCATGTACATAACGTATTTGTCTATTCACATTTTATATATAAGATTCCGCAAGATTTATGTGCGTGGATATGTTTTAATCATATGCAGAGAGAAGATTGTATGTGGCATAGCTCAGTTTGGATGTTGAGTATGCTACAGTATGTTCTGCATAGAGAACATAAATGTTCTCTAGCGTAGCGTGGCCCATAATGGATGGTTGAGGATGTTACAAACAGTTTCAGAGCTAAGTAAAGCGTCTGAGTAGTGTCATGGCCCGACTTGTTGGTGGCTGGGGATATTACAAAATGGTATCAGAGCTTCAGTTTTTAACACTGAGCCTGGATGGGTCGAGGAATTTAAGTTGAAGCGAAATTTTACAGAGGATTTATTTCAAAGTGGCCAAATTTTGAATTACGGAATGTCCATGGTAAAAAGTAACAAAAATTGTGCGGAATTGGAAAAATTGAGAAATTCGGCCATGTGGTGAGATATTATCGATTTAATATATGTTTTAGCAAATTCAAACCTGGAATTGGTCGAATTTGAAGTCACAAGGAAGCCATGTCAGTTGGAGCAAGTTTTCTAATTAAAATTCCCAATTCGTGAATTGATTTTGGATGAATTCATTCCAGAAATGTCAACCCACAATGATTTGTTGTTGCAGAGGTTGAATTGGTATTATCGGGGTGAAATTGAATAAATTTCGTGGTTGCAAAATGTCTATGGTAAATTGGGGGAAAAGTTAGGAAAAAGCCCCAATTTATTCAGTAGAATTCACGAGGAATCGATGTGCATAAAGGTGAATGTGCACAGGTGGGCGCACTAAAAATGCAAGATGTGCAATAAAAGGCTTATGATATGTGAAAATTGGGTGTCGCGTGGACAAATTTTGGTGTGTTGGTGTGCGCGCTAAATTTGGGTATCGCACGGACAAATGTTGGCGTGCTAGTACGTGCGCTAAATTTGGGCACCGCACAGAAAATGTTGGCATGCTAGTGCACGTAGTAAAATTTGGCACCGTGCGGAAAAATGTTAGTGTGCAGGTGTGCGCGCTAAATTTTGGTACCGCGCAGAAAAATAGTGGTTTTCTGGTGCGTGCGCTAAATTTTGGTGTCGCGCAGAAAAATGTTGGTGTGAGGGTGTGCGCGTTAAATTTGGCATTGCGCAGTGTTCATACACATAAGAAGTGTGCATGGTGTGGACATTCATAATAATGGCGCGCGTGGTGTGCGCAGTATTGGCATAGCGCAGAGGAGTTTGGTTTGTGCGCGCGCAATATGAGTATAATCTTCTCACGCGACAACTTAGTTAATGGTGCACGCAGAGTATTGGTGCGCAGTGGGGGCGTGCTAAACTCTGGCATGGTGCAGTGCATAGAGTACAATGTGTGCAAAATATCAGTGTGTGATACAAAAACTACGCGCAACAGGTATTAGTACAGAAACTAAAACTGTGCATGGTGAATATTGGCGCGCGACACGAAAGTAGTGCGCGCAAGTTATTGGCGCGATAGAGAAGTGATACACAATGGTTTTAAAGTGCATGAAGCACGATTTACCTTGTGTTGTTGTTGTGCATGGTGAATATGGGTTCACAGATTGATATATGTGCGCGCAAATTTGTTTGAAGGGAAAATAACAGCAGAAACCCAGCGATTTTTTGTGATGTTTTATATCATTTGAACGTCATCTTTTTACAGCGCGTTTTTGAAGGCCTTAAGAGCGTTTTGAGCAACTCAAAAACCATGAGATAGAGGTCTTTGGTACACTTTGTCTCTGTATCTCAAATAAAATAGCTCGGAGAGAGCTTTCTAATGGTGTAAATTGTTCTTCAAACGGATCTTTTATGAGAAAGTTACAGCACAAACAGTGAAGGGTAAATTTTAAGACCCATCTAACTTCAAAGAGCCATAACTTTCTGCTCCAGAATCAGATCGAGGTGCAAGAGAAGTCAATGGAAATATATTGAGCCATAAAATACATTCCAAAAGCTAAATTAACTTTATGGGCGCGTTAAAAGTGTTTAATATGGCAAAGAAGGTACCTGTAGCATATCAGTTACAATATGGTATTTTAGCCTAGAACTTTAGTTGGTTGTAACTAACAGCCTGGAACCCAGAAAAAGGTGAAACTTATACAGAATGTCCATAATATGTATATGAAGAAACTCAATTGAGATCCTATGAAAAATCCAAGGGATTAGGTGCAAAAATGCATAATTACAGAGTAGAATTGCGCAAGTTGAAGAATGAACAAAAAAGTTATTGGGCAATTTTCACTTAGCCATAACTTTATGCTCAAAACTCAAAATTGAGCATGGGAGAAGGCATTGGAAAGGTCTTGAATAGTGGAATCTAAATATCCACCCAGAAAATTGATCAAGGAATTCAAATTTCCAGGAAATCAGAAGAAAGAATTCTTATATGTATTATTGAACCAGAATGGTTCATATTTTCATAAAATTATTGAGTCAATTCACCTGACAAAGTTTAGTTAAAATTAAGCAGAGGTACTCAAGGAAAGAGTGCTATGACAAAATATTTAATAAGATGATCAAAATCCAAGACTACAAAAGGTTAAGGTATGAATCTTGGCACATCCATAAAGTCTTTGGAAGCCACTACAGGAAGTCCTCTCAGGTTAGTCAAGTATTCAATGGAATATGGGCAGAGGAATAGATCATGTAGTGAATGAATTAGTTAACACTCCCAAAGAAATCAATATACAAATTAAGCAATGCATGGGAGTAAGATCTATTATAAAAGGAATTGACTATCATCATGATAGTAATCAGATAAAGAAAGAGGCTTAATGCATATTTGGATAAAGAGTGCATCATATCCAGGAATTAGCTATGAAATTAGATTAATGTTTCCCTTATGGTTATCAAAGTGCACAGTGGAAGCATGGTATGAAGGGAATCAATATGGCATGATAGAAGTGGATTGTGCAAGGCAGGTTGAAATCAAATTGGTCAAGACAGGGGAAAGTAATACCCATCAGGCAAATCCTAGTGTTGATATGATCGGCTAAGGAAGGGATAAATCAAGTACCTCAAGAAGGAAGTTGATGCTAACTGTCCAATTTTACTCAGAAAACATGACTGGAAATATAATTGGTTCATGTAGGATTTGGATCATAGGGATATGAATAATAGTGGGATGCTGAAAATTAATATCAGCATAATATGTAGTTGCAAGTCCATGAACATCCTAGAATAATGGAAGAACAATTCATGGGGTAGATATCAAGCAAATGTGAATGCATGAAAACACTCCAAGAGGAAAAGAAAGAATAGTGGTAGAGATTATTGATGCATTCCAAAAGTATTGAAGATATTTCCACAATAACATGAAAATGTCAAAACCAAGAAAGACTTAAAGGTGAAATGAATCTCTGTAGAGAGTCGGTAAAGAACCATGAATAAGAAAATGGTTCTATGCATGGTTTTGAATGAAAAAGAGATGGTGCCTGAGAATAATCCATCTCAAATGGCATGGAGCCATGAATGACATTCCCAGGGGGTGGAGGTACCACTTGAAACTATGTTGGTAAGTTAAAATATGTATTAAGTGCTTTTAATTAATTCTATGCAGCTAGAGAAGGAGGCATGTGTCCATCCTTACAGCATGCTAAAGATATTGGCCATGCAAGCCAAGTGTGAGGCTAGTTGGAAAGGAAAAGAGAAGGGTGCAAAAAAACTCAAATACTAAATTATTTAGTCAAGGAAGAGTTGGAATAGTTCAGTCCGAAAAAGAGAAGATCCATAGTCTATAATACAACATGATTGGTATTATAACTCACCCAAGTATGAGTTGGAATAAATGGATCCAGGAAGTAAATAAAAGTTGAAGTTATTATCAGTTTAGTAGTTGGATGGAAAATAAAAGGCAGATAAGAGTTTTTTGGCTATAAAGTGCTCAGATCAAAAATAATCATGCACAGTGGTTACAGTGAAGAGCACTTGAAGGTTCAGGAATCCAGAAGAATGGAAGACTTCTGGGATAAACAAGTAAATGCGATTTAGGAAGAAATAATTTGTTGCAATTACTGTAGCAGCAAGTATTTTATGGATTTTAGCACAACCATAAAGTGAGAATGCTTGCATGTTTGCAAGTGTTGCCAATAATGTTGCTGCACATGGAAGGAAGCAATAGAAAGTTGGAATGTTGATTATAAGGTTGATAAAGAAGCATGAGAACTTCTACTGTCATCAGTTAATCAGGTAGCATTAAACTCGTCTAATGGAAGCCATGCAAGTAAGTATTCCTGTTTAGAAATTATGTTGTATAATTTCCAAAGGGAAATATAGGTAAGAATTTCCCCAAATTGAATTTTAAACTACGATGCATGGTATTGTTTAAGTGCATTGACAGGATTAAGTTACCACTAGGTGCGGTAAAGGCTAGAGGCATGTTATATTTATCAAAGCTTTTATCTTTTGAATTCACACACTGGCATAGTAGCATGTCATGTTAATTTGGTTATGAGGCAATAACCAGAGAAAATAAAAGATAATAACTTGTTATAGGAATGGTGCTAAGAAAGCTAGTCATGTATGAGACCAGGACATGGTTGGATATGGCAAGGTATGGTTATATAAAGGTTATGTGCCACACAAATACCCAATGAGCTTCCTACTTTAAATAAAACTTGGACTGCAACCTTTTTGCTAACACTAATAAACACTACAAAATTGTATTATTGGTGTAGTGTTTAGGTCGAAAAGGAAGGCACCCAAGTAATTGTGAAGACAATGGGAAGTGTGTGGATATGTGTCAAGACATTGGCAAGATTTCCAATTTATGGATGGTGAGATGCATGACTTACATAAAGCTCATTCTAAAAATCAATGCAAGGGTGCATTGAATAAATAGGCATTGAGAGTTGCACTCATACATGATGGAATTGTATACTTAAATGCATTTTGTGAGTGCATGTATATATGTTTTTACATGGAAATAATTATACTAAAGGTTGAAATGTTGCTAACTCATGAAGTCGAGAACATTTCAGGAACTGATAAACAATGCAACAGGAAAGTTGCAAGTGAGATGGTCACAGGAATAGTGACTACAGAAAATTTATGTTCAGAAAATTGAAGAAATGAACTTATTGTTATTAATTATGAATATGCATATGAATAGAATGATGAGTCATTCTATTCAGTTGAATTGTTTGGTAATAGTTATTTAATTTCTAGGTGCAGGCAATTCTAAGATCATGGCATAAGGTGTTATACATGTTGAATTATGATGTAGAGAAAATACTGACAATTTGTTGGTTGTATGCAATATATAATCATTGCAGGAAAAATGGTATTTAGCATGGTTCTTCCTAAAATCCATAAGGAAAACTACATTCTATTATTCTAATAACGATGAAAAATTATGAAATAGAATTTCATATTTTTTGAAAAGTTGAATTCCTTATGAAATTAATTTGATTTCTGAAATGGAATTTGTATGATGCTCTCTCATGATAGCTGCATGTGTATGATGCAGGTGAGATGATAATGATTAAAGTTGGAACTCCTAGAGCCACGGTGCTCTGAGACTTCCTGTTCGTTCAACTTCGGCCTGTACTGGATCCCTGGAAGGGAAGTTGAGTAGCCAATGGACTGTTGGACAGTGAAGGTGCATACTACCTTGGGTTGTACAGGCATGTGGGGAAGAGAGACCGTTGGTTAGAGTGTTGTTGAGGTTTGGTACATTGTCCTAGACTATGTTGATATTGATTATGGTCCGTGGTTATCTTGGGAAGCCATTGTCCTGATGGATTCATATCCCATTCTTGGGGATGATATGCTCCTGAGAGTTTATCAGCAGTGAGATATAAGGCTGGGTGGAATGTCATGGATCTACAGCCAATTGTTGCTTCAATGAAGTTTAATTGAAGCATGTAATAAGGAACAATGAGTTGAATTATTTCTTGAATTAGCTCTATGGAATAGAGAAATTCACTTCAATAAGTACCAAAATTGGTGCCAGAAAGTAGAGTACCAGATGGGTAACAAGATTTCAATAGCTAAAGCTTGGAGATTTTAAAGAATTTGAATGGTACATGGTATACAATGCACTGAGGATTTTTGAAAATTTTGTTGTATATGTATACATGATGCACTAAGGACAGTGCATAAATAAGAGGAGGGGATTGTAATATCCCCAGATAGAACCCCAACTGTAAATGTAATAATGTACTTAAGCTGGTGAGTTGTTTGATATCTTTTTGGCTTGCATTTTCCATGGTGTAGTGCACACATGTACTGCGCAATAAAATTATGCACATCCCAGGATACTGCACACAGCATCCTAAGTGTGTGCGATATTGAGGCCAGTGAACCTTTGTTTATATGCTATATTTTATAGGCTGGTGAGCCAGTTATTATAAGCTAGGATTCTTATGTTTTTATTAGGCCGAAGAGCCTAGATGTTAAAGACCAGTACGCTTGTTTTTGTACATGTCTCATAATTAATATAAATACATCGTTGCGCGCAGATCGACCATGATAAAAGAGATGGGGGACTAAACTCCACTAGTCGGGGAAAGGGTGGGGGCCAAAAGTTAAGGAAAAGGGCTAAGCTAGGGAGCTTAAGCCAAAAAGGAATATTATATTAATATTTCTTAAAGTATAAAGTATGGATAATTATGTTATCCTGAGTTCTAAAGTTGGAGACAAGTGGGCCAAAGTAGCTCCCAACATGACAAGTGTCAAGTTGGGGACATGCATACATATTGTGGGAACTTAGTTCATTTCCAGCACTTCTTAAATCATTTTTTCTATTATGCATTCATCCATGCAGCCATCCCAAGAGCTTTCACTCACGTAGTTAGTTGACCTCCATAACTTCATGTCACTGTACCTAAACCTATATCCATAGCCATATATGTTCATCTAGTTGGTGAGCCTGGGAGTTGGACTGAAGAAGCGGGTTGTCAGGCCCGTGGGATATTGAAGAGGCGGGTAGTCAGGCCTGTGAGAAATTCTCTAAGTGAGATAATTGTTGGGAATTGATTTCCTGAAGGTGCTAAACTACAGTTGTAGGGCTCTGAGACTTCCTATCCGGCATGTTGATGAAGCCCTAGAAGGGAAGTGGGGCAACCGAGGGACTGTTGAGCAGAGAAGGGGCACACTTCCTTGGGTGGGACAGGCATGTGGGGAATGAGAGACTGTAGGTTGTTATTTTGAGTAGGCACCTGTGATGGAGTCTTTCTTGTTTTCCATGAGCCATTAGCCTGGATAGAAACCCTTTACCCGAGTGGAATTTAGTCCCAGCTATGGGGTGACTCACTGTTCAGAGTGATGAACAGTGTGGTATAAGTTTGGGAGGTTCGTGGAAGGTCTACATGCAATTGGTGACATTCTTACCAAGATAAGTGTCAACTGTGTGATAAATTTACATGTTGCATTGTTATTTATGTGCAGATTTTTATGGGTTATCATATGTGTGATTATAACTGTGTTTATTTTTATGGGTATTTCTTGTATATGTTGCATGCATATGTTTACTACTATTTCAATGTGAATCCGTACATTTACATAACATATTTGTATGTTCATGTTTTATATATAATCTTTCGCAAGAGTTTTGTGCATGGATATGTTTTAATCGCATGCAGATAGAAGATTGTATGTGGCATAGCTCAGTTTGGATTTTGAGTATGTTACAGTATGTTCCGCACAGAGAACAGAAGTGTTCTCTAGCGTAGCGTGACTTGGCATGGATGGTCGGGGATGTTACAAATGGTTTCAGAGCTAAATAAATCATCTGAGTAGTGGCATGGCCCGGCCTGTTGGTGGTCGGGGATGTTACACCACCAAAAACTTTGAAATCCTCCAAGCTCTTCAACTTATAGGTGTTATTTGAAAATACTTCAGAAATATTGAAAGGACCAATCCATAAGGCTTCGAATTTACCATGTTTTTCTTTGTCTTTCTTGAGGGCATCCCACTTGAGCACCAAATCTCCTAGTTGAAAATCTACCTTTATTTCCCTTTTGTCAAAG
>JASDQU010503353.1:95171-113885 GCA_032191745.1 Picea mariana | reverse complement strand
CCCTATAGTGGACATGGTTGCCTCCTGGCATATACTCAGTGAGTATGGTTGCACCCTGATCACTGAAAGTAGTCTCTGTCACAGATCTGCTCAATCTGCGTGATCACTGAAAGTAGTCTATGTCACAGATCTGCTCAATCTGCGTGATCACTGAAAGTAGTCTCTGTCACAGATCTGCTCAATCTGCGTGATCTATAGATGGAAGTGTCTCTCCAACTATCCAAGATCACCTAGATCTTGGTATCAAACCAAAGATCTCCACCTTGGTCTCCCACCAAGGATATCTACCTCCTGGCATCTTGCCAACGGTCATTACTCTTGGCATCTCACCAAGAGTCACTCTCTTGGCATCTCATCAAGAGTCTCCCCCTCTTGGTATCTCACCAAGAGTACCTGGATCTCGACATCTCACCAAGATCCTCAACTTGGCCTCTCGCCAAGTAGCTTCCACCTGAAGTGGATCCATAACCTGATTTGCTCGTCTCTGTAGCCAAGTGAGGCTCAAGCCTCCGTGGTGCCCTGTCGCTCCTCCTCATTAATCTCTGATGCTCTGAAGCCCCTGCACCAACAGTCTGTATTGACAACTCTCAAACTAAAGCTGTCCTAGGTGGACCAGTCACCCCCTCTGAAGATGGTGTACTCGAAACCCGACTCTGAGGTCCCTTTGAATCACTACTATGAGTCAGTTGGTCCTCCTCAACTCTGTCTCCCCTTCTGATGCTGGATGGTGTAATAACAAACAAAGAACTGGTGAATGCACACTCTCTTGCAAACTGTGCATCGAACTCAAGCTCCCGCTGCTGAAACATCTTGCTGCTTCTTCTTCTTCTTGGGACACTGTTCTGCATAGTGACCCATCTATTCACAAGCAAAGCATCTCACTGTGCTCATGTCTCTCTTCTGCCCACTACTGCTCTCTCCTCCTCGTGGTGGGGCCCCAAACTTGGGACCCTGTCGACCTCCTTGACCGGTTTTCTTCTTGCCCTTTGTTCAAAGAGCATGATCCTCATCACCTTGCACTATCTGTTGCTGATGTTGTCTAGAAGCCTCTGCCACAAGTCTAGTCTCCTCCTGAACGAAGTCATCCCACATCCTCTCCCATGTGGGCATGACCTCCCTGGCAACAATGCCACAAATGAATGGACCCCATGGTTTGGTAAAGCTGTTTAAGGCCGTCCTCACCATAGAATTGGGTTCCACCACCTCTCCAACGACTCCAACTCATGCTGTTGATGATGATGATGTTACTCCAACTCCTTGCTACAAATACTGATGATGTTCAGTTACTACTGATGTTGATGATGAGAAAAACTTCCGATGACCTATAAATATGACCGACAGTGTTCCCAATGCTGATGGCGATGTCACCTCCTCTTGATGTTGTAGTGAGTCCAGTCAATTGTTATTGATGTTGTTAGTAGAATACCCTTCTTGTTAAGGGGGAGTGTTGAAACATGTGCGTAATATTCATTTTTGACAACGATCGACCTTATATTCAATTGTGTATTTATACACCCACTGATTTGTATTTTAGCCATGGCTGACCTTATATTGAGTTAGGTATTGATATAACAACTATCATTTTTGGCCACAACCGACCTTATATCGAGTTTGGGTATTTATACACCCACTCTCATTTGTATTCACGAATTTTCTCAGTAGCTCGCTAATCAGCTTAAGGGGGGATATTGAAAATGGTGTAAGTTTCACTTTCATCCACAATTGACCTTATATTGTAATCATTATTGTAGTTCCAGGTTGGGCAAACGCTGACCTTGTACATGTAGGCTCATAACCCTTCTTGGGAAAAGTGCCCTACTCTTAAGTTCAACCGTCATTTGTAATTTATCATGTGATCATTCGTTCTTCTCAATAAAGTGTTTTTCAAGGGCACCTATCAAGTGTTGCACTGTCTTGTGCTTGGGTTTATTTCTCTCCAAGGCACTTGTTTTTTGGTTATTTCTCTCTCTAGAGTTGCACCCTAGTGCTGGTTTATGTTTCTCTCTATTACAGATTTTTGGTTTGCATTGGTTTTGTTTGATTCTCATGCTATTTGTTATGTGTCTGAACAGTTTCAACATATAACATTTCTCATCAACAAACTATCGTAGATAACATCAACCATGATTTGAAACAAGGCATCATGACCAAGGAGCTGTAACATCCAGTCAACAATGCAAACATAAGTCTTAATGTTTACAAAATAGGCCATAATAAGGAGTCAAGATGAATAATTCTAAGTTTTAGATGTAGATTGTAAACTGAAAAAGTCAAATAATTCTATTATCTACTAAGCTTTCCTCTTGCTAGTAAAAATTTATTTGTTATAGGGGATTCAAAATCAGTGATCATGCCAATGAAATGTAGAACAAAGCCAAAATGGTGACAGATATCTATCTTATTAATGATTGTAGAGACCTAGTTCAAAAACTTGAAGATGTTTAGTTCTGCACTTACATAAGAAGGCTTAAAATATTTGTTGAAGCCTGATTCTTATGCTAATGTTGGAGCTACATGAGGTCAATTAAAAATTGATTTAGAATGGCACCTTGTAGTAATTATGGATTCTAGCTGGACACTTGGATTAGGGCCATTGAATATAGTGTATGCTATTTCTAGATTTGCTATTTTTCTAATGCTTACATGGTTCATGGAGGATACTGTGTCATTTAGGTATTATTATCTTGATTATTATTTGTAGTGGAAATTGTGTATGTCTTTTGAAGTGGTTTTGATTACATTGCTGTCCATTAAATCTAATAATTATCTAGCATCAGTGGAGATAAAATGCAGCTATATAAAGGTATGCCAAATTAAGTAAGGTGAAGGAACTACATTCAAACTCCAAGTTTATAAATTTATCCTTTGTGATTTGGAGAAGTTTGCAACAGTGTTATAAAACTCACACTGAGTTGACTTGCACTTGGTCAACTTGACTGTATCGACTTAGCCAATAGCTTGGTTCGGAGGGCCGGTTTGGTACTGAACCAGCCGAGTGAAAGCATGACTCGGCCAGTTCGGTACCAAACCGGCCCTACTTGGTCGAGTCGGTCATAGACCCCACCACAAAAAACTATAAAGAGGATTATAAGATCTTTTGAGGGAACTTTGGTTTTAGCTATCTCATCAAAAAATTGTTCTGCCTCCTGAATCGACCCTAGTTTACCAAGCTAGTGAATTAAAATGGCTAATGTTTCATCTCCTGGTTTGAAGCCATCCTTTTCATGGTTCAATAGCAAGATTAGTGTTTTAACAAGTAGCTTGTAGCATGTTTTTTGGATTCTAGAGGCCATTTAGAGGCTCATTGATTATGTATTTTGTTGCTGATATGTATTGTAGTCGGTGCCATTTTGATATATTCACCCTTACATGATATATACATGAGCAGACTTCACATATTTTGTGTCTATTGGTTTGGAATCTTTAAAATATATGTTTTTCATTAAAATTTAAATATTTTGTGTAATTTTTAGTAAACTGTGTCGTTGACATCAGATCGGTCTGAGTCATTATGAGTCCGAGTTGACCCTCGACCGATTGCAAGGTCGAGTCTGAGTTTTAAAACATTGGTTTGCAGCAGTATTATTGGAATGATGACTTTGAGGATAGTGTCCAAAAGGTTGGTATTATGAGGACGAAGACTTAGACCATCAGTTAGGCCAGGGGGAGAAGAAATTTGCAGGAAATTAGTTGGTTGAGCCTTGGCTAAATCAAAATAATAGGTAGAAACTGGTGAAGAATGGCAGGGTTGGGAAAATATTTTGGTGACTTGTATGCTTCTGTGATGGATTTACTCCATAACACGGTCAAATTAGTTTCTGATGTTGCAGATTTCAGCTAAATTAGTGGAGGATTCTTTTAAGGCAATGGTAGCAGTGTATAAGAGGTTGAGGATGAGAGTAACACCATTGGGATGGATTTTATGAAATTACTAGATAATATACCAAACCCATCTCATGCAGCTGAGAAATTTCTTTAAGAGTAACCAAGAAATTTGTTTAAGAAGTTAGTCTATCTCGAATGTCCAACAATGCTTTGAAAATTTTGTAGTGGTAACTGCTATTGCGTTGGACTATTAGTAGGCATATAGTGTTATATAATAGTGTTAAGTCTGATATTGTCAAGAGGAATTGCAGTGTAACCAGCCTCCAAGCTATAGGGCAAGACTTAGATCTGGCCATTTTTATAATACTCTACTGATGTAAGTAATGCTACTACTTCAGCTCTCCAACAATGGTTGAATGTAACTGTGGCAGCCTTCAATGTCGCCTTCAAGCTCTCACAAATCTGCTCATGAACTAGCAAGAAGCCCACTTAAAACCCTGGGAAAGATGAGTGAAATGAGTTATAGAATCAATTAGTGAAATAGGGTTTTTTTCACGTTTTTGTCGATCCATAAACCCTAGCCATGAGTTGTGGCCTATTGGGGTTTTTCCTCGGGCCCCACATGCAAAAGTAAAATGAAAAAAACTCAAAATTGTGAAAATCTGTGGGAGCTTTTTGCTAGGCATGGAATGCTTTTTTTCTCTCTGGCAGGAGCACTCCGAGTTCACCTAGGGAGCGTGTTTCTGGGAGCCCTTTCCACAAAGGCATGGAGCGCCATTTTTAGCTCCAGAGCACACTTCTAGAGAACACTCCTGGGCGAGTTCAATCCGAGAGCATGCTCGTGCCTGAAGCATGTATTGGGATGGAGGGGTGAGGAGGGGGAGGGGTGCTTGGTGCAACTCTGTCAGGAATACACTGTTTATACTTCTGCAATATCTAGGATTGATCACAGCTTCTCAACAAGAACCTAGAGGTAAAAATCTTTTTCCAGTGAGTGACTACAATTCTATTCCCAAAAACACCTAGCTCCAGCAGTCACAAAAACAGTCCCCTAGGCCTTTTTCATATTCAGACATTCCTCAACTGTTGTATAAATAAATTACTCATCCACTCAAATCATGATGAATATCATTCTCCTGGATAAAGAAGACCCGCAAAATATTTAAACTCCTATGCTCCTGCTTGTGATTTCTCATTCTAATCATATACCTCGACACTATGAGCATACTTGAAGTGGCAAGTACATGAAGACCTTGTATGTACTGGAAATGAAATAAACTTTGTTACTTTCTGCTGCCATGTCATCCCTTGAAATTTGGAAGGACTGTCATGGGTTCATTCTACGAAACTTTCAGTATGACATGATCTGATTATTCAGGTCATTCCCATTTTATTTACAGGTTGGTACTAGGCTCTTCTTAGAAGAGCTTAATTCCCATGTCATTTATTCTGAGTTCTGCATCTTGAGCAATCATATGAGCTAAGACAAAGACTTTTACCGCTGTTACACCTTTGAACAGCTTTGCTACATCATAAAAATTCAGCCTAATCACTTCAAGGAAAATAGTTGATAAACCAATCAATCAAGACCTAACATATGGAATTACCCAAGGTATAATTCCAGATGATAACAATAGATTCTACTTGGGGAAAGTATCCTCTTATGGGAAGCTGAGAACATCATATTCTCCTCAAAATGGGTAGATAATGCACTTTTTTGAAACTTGACCCTGGACTCATGACTTATGGATGTGCTTCAGAACTGAGACTTTGACATAGAAAATGTATAACTCAAGGGCATGGATAGGGGTTAAGACTTTTGGGCATGGGGTTCCTTACATATCAAGGGCTCATATTGTATCATCTATGGGTGCCTTTGTGGAGGGTGTGCTGCACCTTTGTTTCCAATGCAACCTTTTTCCAAGCCCTTTATTGCCATTCATTTATTATTAGGGTCTGAACATTGAGTGCTATGTGCAAGTAAAAAAAAAGAACACCACAATGCCACTTGAAGTTAGAATACATTGAGTGCCATGTGCAATGGAAAGTAAGGGACACCGCAAATGCATTCCCCTATCAAGCGGGACATTTATTAATTATGTGTTTTTCTTTTATTAATTATGTGTTTTTCTTTTTAATGGAGAAACGTTTCATTGCTCTTAGGACCTTAGGGTGAGCGTCTAGAAGGTTAATCTATGGCTTTTAACTTTTTCTAGCTACAACACCTCTGGGCCTTTAGCCCCTTCTTCCCATGAAATGGGGTACAAGCCCTTCTTGGGGTTAGTGAACCCAAAAAACCCAAAAGATAAGGAAATGAAAGGGACGAAGCGTGGAAAGTGGTAAGTATGAGCGGGAATGGTATGATGACCCTTTAAGGAGACCCCTAGTAGCAACTCTTTTTCCCGAGGGTGAACCACTTACTAGGAAACCATGTCAACCACCAAGGTGAAATGAGGCAAAAGGTATAATTTCTAAGCAAACGTCTTCATAATCAAGAAAGTACTCTTTGCAACATGCTCAAATGCTTCAATTATTAAAATGACACTTACCATGAGACCAGACTTGTTACCTCAAGAAGCAAGACCTGTTGTCCTTTCTGGGCCAGGCTGATGTGGTGGACGCTGCTATGTTGTTGTCGATGTGGTGGAGAGGAGGGCTCTGTCAGTGCAACTAGTCATCTGGCTCTCGGCACTACATGTCTTCAACTTGCAGGCCTCGAGACATCATCTCCTTAGTTACCCCTAGCCCGAGGGGGTAACAAGGTACAATAGTCATTGTTTCATATAAAGTGCCACATTTAATGCATTGGGCATTTAAGTGAGGATCATGGGTCGAAGTCAAATAATGGATCATGATTGCTTGGAAGTTATGATTTTTTCCTTGTTTTACCTTGGTGGTCATCATATGTATCCTAGTCTAGTGTTGTCACTCTTGGGGAATAGGGGTACCATTGGGAGGCCTTTATAAGGGTAACATACTGCTCCCTTCCATACTTAATACTTTTCATCTTGATTCCTTCCATTGTCCTATCTTCTGGTAATGGCTGTTACATGTACCCCAAAAAGGCTCGTGGTTCATTCTCCTATCAGAAGAAGGGCTAGAATGCCGAGGTTGATGCAGATGCTATAAAAAAATAAAAAGAAGCATGTCATAAACAAAATAAAAAATAATGGGATAATAAATGACCAAGTCAAAAGCCAAAGGTCAGCTTGAGCTTTGCCCCTTCTCTATGAGGCGATCGCCCTTAGTCCTAATGCACCAAATGCATATCAATTAAAATGACTTAATCCCAGTAAGAAAAGTAATGAATGCTTGAAACTTGAAAAGGGGGCTTGCAAAGAAATAAAAGAATATCAAAAGGCAAGAAGGGGTTTGGAATACACACACTGTCAAGGAAAGGGTATCTCAAGCAACAAGCACTCCCTCTACAAAGGTGCTTATGGAAATGGATGGAGCATGGATACCTTGCATGTCAATGACTCCATGACCATGAAGTAAACCCCATGTCACACCATTCATTATACTTACACTTTGAAGGGTTTCTAGGGAATTACTCCTCTACTTGGGTACTGCCACTCCTAATAGGATCTTGTGATGGCCCACCCATATCTTAACTTGACAAATTGCATAAAGTCTTGAGCTAGTGTGAAGTTTGAAGAAGACACCCAATGTGAATTGCTTACGTGGCTTACTTTGTATGATTCTAATGACTATTGTATCTTGTAATGCTTTATTTACTTGATTTTGTGGGCCTTGTTTGATCATGATGCACCCTTGACATGGTCCTTCGGAGGACGTTTTCATGATGATGCGCATGACATTTTGCATTGTATAGAGGACATTGCACACCTGATACAGAGCATTGGGTCCTTTGATGATTTGGCATGCCTTAAGGAACCTCCCCGCAAATCCTGGGCCTTGGATGTTGGAGAGATGAGCTTGGATATTGCAGATACAACTTAATGTGCCATTGGGAGGGCAAGAAGACCACAGTTTGGATAGTGCACCCCCTGAGCATATTAGGTTTTGGTTGGATGATGTTGCAGTTGGAGATGATTGTACACCTCTTTGGAGAGTTTTTTGAGCCTTCCTCTGATGACGTCCTGCCCTAGCCCTTGGACGTTGCACTTGTTATGATGATGTCACGATTTGATTCTTGTTGAGCCGACCTAGAATGATTCCATGCCTTTCATGATGAGTTGGTACTTGATGATGATGAGACATGACCTTTAGATGAGGAGATGTGACCCTTGACGATGCTTTGCAGCCTTTGATGGAGAGACGTGGTCTTTGGAGGCTCCTTTACCCTTTTAGAGTATGACGTCACCTTCCTTTAAGGCTCTCACACTCACACGCGTCCCTTTTGAGGGGACGATTTGATGTATTTTAATTTTATCTTTGTATTGGAGGCTATTTTGGGGGTCAACTTATAGGCTATACCTATCCACCTTGTATCATGGACATTTTACATTTTTGGGGTTTTATGAGAGGAAAATCGCTATGGTTTCCTCATATAAAATACTAGTGCTTTTCTCCTTAGAAAATCATAACTCACTCTTGTGGAGAATCTCTTCTATAGTCTTCTTTTACTCTTTTCTCATCATGGAGTACTTATGTGCACCTCTTGGAGAGTGATCTTGTGGATGCTTGTCTTGTTTTTGGTGGATAATTCATGATTTAGGGTTTCTGCATAGCGACTTGGTATAGTAAGTGTTCTTTCCAAGTATTTGTGTTTATTCATGGTGTTTTAACTTTTAATTAGATGCTCTATCAAATTGTTGATAAGTTGCATGTTATCTTGTTGTCCTTGGATAAATTTGTTTTGAAACCCTAGGAAGGCTTGTATTTGTGCACCCCCTTCCTTGATATCATTCATCTTAATCTTGTTGAAGTATATAAGGCCAAATTTAGGGATTGTGATTTTACATCTCCCTAAAGTTGTTTTTATTGGTTAAATTCTAGGGCTTATGACTGTTCTACTCTAGGGTTTTACCTATTTTCCACCTTGATCTCTTGTTAAAGTCATAGAAAGCATAGGACGACATTTGGGCTTGTGATTGTACATCCCCCTAAACTTGTTTTCCTAAAGGATTAGACCTAGGGCTTGTGATTGTACATCCCCCCTAGAATTTGATCCTTGAGTTTTGTTTCTCTCTTATCCTCCATTGAGGTAGCATTGACCCCATATGCTTGAGTAAGATGACACTAGTCTTTCTCTTATTGCAAGTGATCCAAACCCTAGTTTTATCTCTCTCTCTCCCAACGTCTTGTGTTAGCTTTAGGACTTTTGCATTGCATTCTCCTTTACCATCAGCCTTAGCCTAACACCTTGCATTTATTGTTTAGAACATTGCTGCATTAATTGTATTTTCAGCCATTAGGGTTTAACATTTTGCATCTATTTAACATATTTTCATGATATTTAATTTCAACAATCATTAGTTGATGGTTTGTTGGTCTTTGTTCTTTCCTGTAATGTCCCCCACCTCTTGATGAAGAGGGTTGGAGAGACTCAGTAGTCTAGTCATCCCCACTAGACTATAGTCTCATGCACTATGGGGAGAAGTCAGCTAAACTCAATGTTATAATATTAAGTTGACTTGGAAAAGGTAAAGTAACTCAATGAAGAAATAGAACACGTGAGGTTGAGTTAGAAGTTAACCCTAGGGGTTAACTAACTCAATAGAGAAACAGATTGGAGGTATAAAGGAAAGGCAGGGGCGCACCTCTCACTCACCTTTTGATGATTATTGCATTTTGCTTTTGGGCTCTAGAGCACAACAATTTTGAGGGTTTTGAGAATACAAACCCTAGAGGACAACTCGGTGGTGAAAGATTCCACCCATCTTGTTCCAAGCTTGGTCTCAGGGATGCATTACTCCACGCACACCATTCTACTTCAGCTACAAGTACTATCTTCTACTCAAGGCAACAACAGGGCGTAACTTGGAGGGCTTCTAACAAAGGGGGCGCACCATTGATTGAAGAAGGATTCGATCTAGGAGCCTGAGAAGGATTTTGGAGATTTGAGCACTTGGGTTTTCTTTGCAGGGCCTTGATCATCATCTCTAGTGCATTTTGAGAGAGTTATACCAGCCAGTTGATTTCCTAGAGCATTGGCACGATTTGGAGTTGATTTCCTAGAGCCTTGATCATTAGATCTACTCAGTTTAGAGGAGTAAAACTTCAGATCTCACCTTGAGACTTCACGAGGAGGTTCCCCTTGGCCTGATCTATCATTTTGGAGAGTTTCATAGTGATTGGAGGCCTCCTTCAGTAGGGCCGCATTATTGGGTCTTGACAGTATTCAAGAGGGCGCAGTTCTACTTGAGGATTCAGTATTTTGGAGGAGCAAATCTTGGCATTTCGGCTTGAGACTTCAGGAGAGGGTTCTACTTGCCCCGATATATCATTTTGCAGAGTTTGGTGCCATTTGGAGACTTCCATCAGCTAGGCCGAAATATTGATTCTTCACAACTATTAAGGAGGGCGTATCTTCAGCCAGGGGGGTTTGGACTTGACCCTGACTCATCTTGTATTGGTCTTCATCTTTGTATTCAGCCTTGGGAGGCTTATATCTTCTTATCTTGAGCATTTTGTAGCAGCTCATATCCTAGCTAGAGGATCTATCTGAAGTTATTCCAGGTCTGCAATCCTGTTGTATCAGGTTCTTTCATATTTTCTAAATAAAGGTCAGATCTATGTTGTTTGGTTCCATATCTGTTGTTGCTTGTCATATCTTGTATTTCCATATGCTGCATCTTCAAGATCTATGTTCATATGCTGGTTAACTTGTTGAATTTAAAGCAGTTGCAAGAGCCATTCTCCGGGAGGATGGAAAAGACCCTAGCCGAGATCTAGGGCCCCCAGTGCACCCCTGGGGTTCTTGGTCTGGGACCAAACAGTCAGTGCCATGGCAAAAGACCCTTGTAAGGCCCCCCAGTAGATGACTGGGGTTCTTGGTCTGGGACCAAGCAGCAAAAGACCCTTGTAAGGGCCCCCAGTAGATGATTGGGGTTCTTGGTCTGGGACCAAGCAGTAAAGACCCCTGAGAGGGCCCCCAGTATATGACTGGGGTTCTTGGTCTGGGACCAAGCAGTTAAAGTCCCTATATATGTCTAGGGCCCCTGGAAATGTTCCAGGGTACCCATGCCTGGGGCATGGGTTGATCCTTGGTCTTGTACCTTGGTGGATAAGACCCCAGAGATATTCTGGGGCCACCTGGTCTTTGATCAAGTGCTTGTTGGTATATGTCCCTCTTTGAAGGTGGGCATGACCACATGAGGGATGTATCCCATATGCAATGATGATAAAATTAAAAAGGTCACTTTGAGAATGAATGGACAGGTATTGCCACCCAGTCAACCTTGCCAAACCCTCTTCACCCTTGTTTGTATTTATTTGGGGTTTTGTTTTTTCTTTAGGGGTTATTGTAAAAAATATTAATTAAATGTTTTTTAATTATAACATGTTTAATTAATTATATTAATTAAACATGTTATTTTTAATTGTTATTTTAATTATTATTTCCTTTAACCTACCCTAGCCTAAAAGTATAAATAGAGGCTTACCCTCTACCTTTAAACACACACTCATATTTTCTCTTAAAAGGTCAGCGGATCTCCTCTTGTTAGCTGCGGCCCCTTCTGTAACAGTTGCTGAGTTTTTTTTCTGTGGTGGTTTGGCCCTCCTATACTGACCATCTGTTCAGCTTGGTGATGATTGATGCTTGCTCCCTAGTTATTGATGATCAAGGGTCTCTTAAGCTGAGGCCCTCCTGCAACAGGTCAGTTCAGCCTTGGTTATTCTTGTTGACAGATCCATGTGTTGTTGGTGTCATGAAGGTCCTCCCTTGCTGATGCTCTAGGTCAAGGGTTGCTGAGCTGAGTTATACCTTGTATGCTGCTGCAAGGTTTTTGAAGGCGCCGTTTTCACTCCTAGTGCAGACCTGTTGAGCCATGACCTCTCTAGCTTAGATCTGTCCCCTTTCTCTTTGAGCCGTGACTCTCTCAGCTCTGATCTGAACCTTATTCATTGAGCCGCCACCCCTTTCTAAGTTGCCTGTAACATCTGGTCTTGTGTGAGGGTTTTGATCCTTGGATCTTATGCTTGTGTGAGGGTTTGGGTCTTTGGATCATCTACTTGTGTGAGGGTTTTGATCCTTGGATCATCTACTTGTGTGAGGGTTTGGGTCCTTGGATTTTTATGTGTGTATGAGGGTTTAAATCACAGAATTTTGGGTGTGGTGTCTATGTGTTTTTCTCCTCCTGGTGGCAAGAAAGTCTACTCAACTCTTGGCAAGAGATCTAACCTATATGGTAGATCTATATCCTGAATTTTTCTGAGCATATATTTCAGTGACTTTACATCTCTTGTGTGTGTGATGATCTCCTTCAGTGAACAGAGGTAAGACTTCAAGATCTGATCTATATCAGACTTCAGGGTAATTGACTTATCCCATCTATTACTGTTGCAATTTATCATGATTTAAGATCTGTTTGTATTTGTTATCAAAATCTGTTTTCCACTGTCTAGATCTAATCTTCTTGTTTAGAACTGTTTTGTTCTTTACCTAGATCAGTATGTTTAGTTCTGAATAAAACTACTGCTCAGATCTGTACTCTGTTTAGAAAGAATTTATCTAACTTCTGCTCATGATCAGAATAGAATTCTAGCAATCTTATGAAAGACTAAAGTTCAGGTTACTTATTTCTTCTAAGTCTAGAATTATTTCAGATCTTTACTGTGCTCACTAACAGATTTTAAAGACAGCAATTGCTCTGCTTTATTTCCCTGTTTCTAACATAACTGAATCCACAAACCCTAAGACATAACTCAAGAGTAAACCTGCAAGCAAACACACACACATCAGTTAACAGTGAGCAGTTAGTGTCCCAAGCAAAAAAATTGGCTTGGGAACATTAAATTTCCTTTGGCATCTTTTCCATTGCCCTCTTTACTAATTTAGGACTTTTTACTTGCTGCTATTATAAACTTGTTGAATGCTGAAGTGTATCATCTTTATTTCAAGTTCTATTTCAGCCTTCTCTTTTCTTTTGATAGCTAGTGTTTCGGGGCATTTATTTTACTCTTTCAACTTGATAATTGTCATTGATTATCTTAGGACCCCCCCTCACACACACACATTTAATTTGCTTTGTTTAATTCACCTTGACATTGCCTTGAAACTCAACCTAGCTAGTGAAGTAACCAAGATAAGGGGCCATAGACTTGCCTTAGCTTGCTATAGGATCCTTTGAGGTTGCTATGGAAGCCTCCCTTGTTGAATCTCTATCCTTCCCTAAAACAAGGGAAGTACTTGCTTAAGTGACAGTGACAAATACTTCCATGTGTTACACTAGTCAAGCACCTTGTGAAGGCTGTGGACAAGTGCTAGATTTTGTGATAACACTACCTACTTATTATAATTTACATGGTTGCAAATATCTCTGATTTCTCCAGATAATTCCTATTTTCCTGAGTTTTTCAAGTTGCTGATTTGTCTGATACTTTCTGAGTTACTTAGGTCCAAGTTTTTTCTTGCCGATATTTTTTGATAATTTTCGATATTTTCCCCTATATTTCTAATAAGTTTCTTTAAGGACCCTCGGCAATATATTCCCTGAAATGATATTTGCAACATTGATAATTTATGCGTCAAATTTTCATTTTTGAATTCAGTTACTATGTTGCCAACATTTCTGTTTCAATAATTTCCTAAGACTTAAGTGAGGAAGTTTAAGTTAGCTGAAAGAAAAACTTTAGTGGAATTTTTACTTGTTTGGTGTCTGTAAAAAGACTACTGCTGAGATTTGTCTCTAAAATGAATAGCTTTAGGTCAAATGTAATGATTGCACTGAGATGAGCAAGGTGCTCCTACAACCCGGAGTGGAAAAGATTTCAACATTAAATGGAAAACTATTTAACGTCTGATGTCTACTGCCAAAAAAAAGAAAAAAAGAAGAAAGAGCCATCCTTTTATTTGTTATTACCATACTATAAATGAATAAATGAATAATTTACACTTGCATAGATCCATTTTAACCCTGGATCTCTTAAGCGTTGATATGTTTGTGAGAAGTTTGCACTTGATTTTAGTTTTTGATCCCTCTCAGTTAAGATGGGCCTCTGGGATATCCTCGCCCTCCACTCGTGAGACCTTTGCGACAGTGCTGGTCCGGGCTAGAGATAGTTCTTCTGTTCACAACAGACACCCTCCATCGCATTCTTCCAGATCTCAAAAGAGACGGCTCTTCCAGGCAATGCGTTGTATCTAGATCTTCTAGTACTTCCAGATCATCTAGTTGATTTGGACAGTCCTCCATCAAGGGTTTGTTCACTTCAGTCTTGAATGGTAGGAGAGGTACACCTACCACCAGCACAGATTCAGAAGTTAGCAGCTTCTCCTTCCCATTAGCATGCAATGGCTCCTTCAAGGCTTGAGCACATACTGTAGGTGCCTCCAGTCAAGACATTTCTCTAGGGTTCCTGAGAGGGACCCTCTCTCTTTAGGGACTCACAGCTTTGTATCTTGTTTTGTTTCTTTGATGAGAGATTGTAGATTCTAGGTCTTTGACCACAGGATAGATATGTTTTCTTTAGGAGCTGCGCTCACACTCCCACTATGATAGATACGTTTTCTTTAGGAGCTGCACTCACACTCCCACCATGTATTGTTGCTGATGTAATGGCAGTCCCTTCGACCTATTTATGGTCACTTGTTGGACATTAATAAAATTATCTGATCTTATCTAGTCTAATGAGATTCCATGTTAATTTTTACAATCAATTCAAAGGAATTGATATTTTAAGCTGTTTTTGAATCATATTAAAAACATAGTGGTCATCAGTGATTTCTTTCCTAGGCAAGCTGCTTGCTATTTTTATTTGTTCTAAAGTAAGGGATTCAGTTTTTGTTAGTTCTGGTTTTTATTGGGCTCATCAATTGTAAACTGTTTTTGTCATCCTTTTTCCTTCGACATTTTCAACCTCTAAATGCAAGGAAGTGTAGCAAACTTAATTAGTCTTACAAGTTGAAGTTTTCACTCATTAATATTGTACTTAGGTTTTATAGGTAATCTTTTATTTGACTTCAAGGGTTTTATATTCATTATGCTCAGATTGGTGAACTCTTTTCTTCGTCAGATACACAAAAGCCTTGGAGGTGATAAAGAAACTTCACAAAGACCAAGCCCAGGAGATCAAGATGCATAAGCTGAAGCTAGAGAATCTGCAAACATTAAAAGATGCAGCATACAAGGTATTTTGCAATTAATGTGCTTTTATACGTCATTTTATTTTTGAAAAGCCAGGTTAGCTTTTGTTGTTTGGGTAGCAATTACCAATCACTGTGACATTTCATAGCCTTTGGAATCATTTTGTTTGTGTACAACATGGCCATTGATGGCACAACTGGATGTACATGCTTATGAGAAGTCATGGCTCATAAATTTTAGATTTCATTTGGCTGATAAATTCCATTTGAACTTCAGATAATTGTTTTTATATTGGCAGCTCCGTGAAAGCATTGAACAGGATCAAGAAAAAACTTCAGCTGTGAAAATGCAAATCCAAGAATTGGAGAAAAATATTCAGACTATACAGACCAAAATTGATCAGATAGAGACAACTCTCAAAGATTTAAGAAATCTGCAAGCAGAAGTTCGGGTTAAAGACACTAAAAGGAGCACTCTTTTTAAGCTTCAACAGACACAATATGCAGCCCTTGCTGAGGAAAATGAAGGTTTTTTCTTATCTCTCTTTTAAATTTTTTTTCCCCCTATGTTAGCTATTCATTTCTAAGACCAGACTTAATTAGCCTTTTTGAATGTTGAAGTTATGCTTCTTCTCATTGTGTGAGAATTGACACTGTAATGTTGAAAATTTTAGATACCGATGAGGAGCTCAGGGAATGGCAAGCAAAGTTTGAAGAAAGAATCACACATTTGAAATCGAAAATTAGCAAGTTGGAGAGAGAGCTGAATGACACATCAACAGAAAGTGCAGTTATTACCAAGACAATTAATGATACATTTCGGGACATGGGCAAGCTACAAGCTGAAGCAGATGTATTTCCATTACTTGGTTTGCACCTTATTCAATTTTGACTGTAGCTCTCTTTTAGTTGGTGTTATTATGGTTCTAATAGGATGATTTCCATTGCAGGCTCATACATCTTTGAGGAATGAGCGAGATAGATATATTCAAAGTGTGTTCGCAAAACATAACCTGGGTATGGTGGATAACCTACCCCTTGATGATGATACGACGTTTCGTCTTACCAATCGAACTAAATTGCGTCTAAAAGAGCTTCAAAAAGATAGTGCTGCTGAGAAGGTACTATGACTTGAGTATTTAGGAGGTCCATTCAGACTTCTTATATTCCTTAAATTATCTGCATAATTCTCTAATATTAAGCCTGCTATATAATGAACAAAGTGTGTAGGAATTTAAAAAATAAACACTTATGCAGGAGTCTAATGACATGAAAATCAAAAGCTTATGGAAAAGCTTTGAATCTGCCAGCAAACGGTGCAGTGAACTTGAAGGCCAAAAACTTGCAAAACGACAGAAGAAGGTTTTGGATTTGGATATCTAGTTCTTTGGCTTGCATCCTTTACAAATACATAATGATAATCATTTGGGTATTCTTTCATTTCTATCAGGAGGAGATTGAAAATCGTCTAAAGGAGATTGACCAAGCCTTGGAAAGTCCAAGGCAGTCAGATGTAGATTTGGCTCGTATTGATGAGAAGGAAAGGCTCTTGGTAATTCATATCAAAAGTTAAAGAAGTTCACTTTGTTCATGAATCTTTTTGGTTGTCAAGTATATGCTCTTGGGGCATTTATTATGTTATTTTATATGCTTTCAGGAAGAGGAGGTTCAGAAGAAAACAAGTCAGCTTGATGAGAGAGATTTTGAATCCAATATACAACAGAAGAAGATAGAAATATATAGCCTGGAGCAAAAAATAAAGTCTGTTCAGCGTGAGAAGGATGGCATGGCTAGTGAATCAGAGGATAGAGTTAAATTAGGTCTTAAGAAGGAGGAATTGGAAGGCTTCAAGAGGAAGTTGACTAAGATGTTGTGTCCTTTTATGAGGCTTATAACTTTTGAATATCTTGCACTTTAACAAGTCTACTGAAAGTGTATTAGTCCAAAGTGTGATATTTCTGTTGATCCCCGTATTTTGCAGAATTGAGGACAATAAGGAGAAGATAAAAGGTGCTCTTAAAGGACGACTGCCTATGACCAAAGACCTGAGAAAGGAGATAAATTCTACCTTAAGGTAAGGCTGCACGATTCTCAACAGATGTAGCAAACATAGGTTGGATAAAAGTTGAAGAAATGGTAGCAATGGTTTTTCATGAATCTCAGGCTGATGATTCTTTTTGTAAAGCAAAAGTTCAACTTTGTCAATATTCATTGTATACTTTGTAGCCAAGGGGTGTGCACCTCGAATTGGGTTCATGCACCCTCTCTAGGTTTACGCACCCACATTGGGTTCATTATCAGGTCCATCTATCCTGCATGTTTGTGTGGAATGACACATCCCAACCTCTTGCCTTGCATCCACCCGACCAAATTTGGGGTGTTCCCTATGATGGGAACATCCCCAATTTACCAAAGGGATCTTTAACCCATAATCACGTGCGGGTCTATATGCTACTATTTTCCATGACCTTGTAACTACAATTATTTGGTTGATCCTCATAGTCATAGGCATACATGCCTGTTATGACATAGGGCTACCTTGTAACAAGTTGTTATTGGGTTGTATTGTGTGGTTACAGACAAAGATGCCTGCAACTGCGGTTTTTGACCCATGTAACTGTTGAGATTTGGGTACCTTGGAAAGTGGTTCCCTTGTGTTTGTGAGTCTCTAAACACAAAGGGGGAGACTATTACCATTATTACTTTACTTTATGTTCTAATTTCACGTTGACTTAGGACTTTAAGTGAAAAGTGAAATATGTCACTTAAGTTATTAAAGTGACATTTAATTCACTTTGTGGGTGAGTTAAAGGACACGAGGCAAACTAAGGAAAGTGGGTTTCCTAAGTGAGGTTTTTGGATTAAATCTCACCCATTGATTAGACATGGCTAGATTGGATCTAGGCCATTGATCTTTTAGGGTTTGGCCAAAGAGAGGCTAAAGGAGGGAAAAGGGTAAGGAAGAGGCTCATTCTTCACTTGAGAGATTTGAGAGGAGAGGAGGAGAAGAGAGAAGCTCTTGGGTGCATTTTTTGAGGAGAGGAGGGTGCATGAGATCAAGAGTTGAGGAGAATCCATTGCTTGGGTGTTAGCTTCCTTGGAGAGTCTACCATGGAGGCTTGGGCACCATCTTGAGTAGGGGCGCATTCTTGAGGAGGAGGGGCGCATATGCTAGTGAGGAGAGGCGCATCTTGTGAGGAGGGCGCATCTAGCTTGGGAGAAGTCCCCATCTCTTGGAGGAGACTCATTCACCATAGTGAGGCGCACTCTAGAGGAGTAGAGGGTGCAAGGGTGAAGGAGGGAGCACACCTTTTGTGTGTTTTTTGCTAGAGGAGGGGTACACTTAGGCTTAGTGCGTACTAAGCCTTGGAGGGAGGCACTCTTGTGAGGAGGGCGCAAGACCAAGGGAAAAGCAAAGGCAAAGGCAAAGGTTCAAGGTTCAAGCAAAGGAAATGGTAAAGGAAAGCACAAGGAAAGAGGGCCAAGGGTTAGCAAAGGAAGAAGGGCGCACGAAGGCAAAGGGTGCCTTGCTTCAATGGGCTAGCAGGCACATCTTCAAGGGACTCCAAATCATCCGAGAGGAGTTGCTATTGTACTAGGTTCACTTGTATATGTTTTCCTTGTTGTAAATTTTTCTTTGAGATCTTCTATATACATTTATCTCCAAACTGGTT
>JASDQU010503353.1:78729-91725 GCA_032191745.1 Picea mariana | reverse complement strand
CTCATTCACCATAGTGAGGTGCACTCTAGAGGAGTAGAAGCACAAGGGTGAAGGAGGGCGCACACCTTTTGTGTGGTTTTTGCTAGAGGAGGGGCGCACTTAGGCTTAGTGCGCACCAAGCCTTGGAGGGAGGCACTCTTGTGAGGAGGGTGCAAGACCAAGGGCAAAGCAAAGGCAAAGGCAAATGTTCAAGGTTCAAGCAAAGGAAAAGGTAAAGGCATGCACAAGGAAAGAGGGCCAAGGGTTAGCAAAGGAAGAAGGGCGCACCAAGGCAAATGGTGCCTTGCTTCAATGGGCTAGCAGGCACATCTTCAAGGGACTCCAAAGCATCCGAGAGGGGTTGCTATTGTACCAGATTCACTTGTGTATGTTTTCCTTGTTGTACATTTTTCTTTGAGATCTTCTATATACATCTATCTCCAAATTGGTTATCGTCGGGCGGGAGGGGGGTTATCCAGAGTCATGTTGACCAAAAATACTTGTGTCCATTTTCATGCATGCTTAGATGTGTAGATCAACATTTTAGAGTTGTAAAGATCTAGAGGAGTGTTATTTGTTTTGAGTATATTGCATGTGCTAACATTGGGTTATGAAAACACTTGCAAGGGCAGTTCAAAAGAGCACTTAACCATCAAAATTATGAGCAGAAAAGTACTTGACTGTTTGCTGTCCTAAAACAACAACAAAGGACAGTTTTGGAGTTTGAACTTGAGCCCAACAAGAGGTCAAAGACAGATCTGTTGGGAAGCCTCATAGTAACCCGGTTTTTTTCAGTAACTTCTATGATAGTTTAACCAAAATGTAGTAAGATTGGATATTTGGATATATACAACCCATGTTTAGGTGAAATATTTGAAAACATTGAATCTATGTGTGAGAATATTAAAATCATCACAAATAAAAGAGATCCCAACTTATATCCACAATAGAAGAAACTGAACACAACATTTTGTATGGCATCTTATGCCTTGAATCCAAATTGGTATGATATTAGGCATTCAAAGCAGTGGCCTCCTTCAAGTGACAAAAGAGGTCATGAAGGGGTTCATGACATTAGTAAAAAATATTTATGATCTAGATTTAGGGAAGGCATTCGACATCCACACTTAATTTGCTTAATTTTCACATGGACGATGTGTGTTTGGCACAATTGAGGCATTGCATGATAAATGTCATGCAACGATCCAATAGATCTGTTATCGTGCAATTTGTACTTTGATAGAAGGGAAAAGGGAAGTGAAGACAAATTGACGTAACGGGAGACAATCCTATCATTGTCACCTCAACAGGATGTCTTTTCTATTTATGGTGGTAGGCCCAGGGGAGACGTCCCCGGTGACCTGGGGTTTTGAGAAGGCAAAGGATAAAGGCCAAGTAAAAGGTTCCCTCTTACAAGTCACCACCGATCAGAAAGTCCGGTTAAACAACCAATAAAGAAATGATAAACCAAAAGTGTACCTGCCTGGAACAAAGCAACAAGAAAACTATAGATTTGCAAGAGTACTTGCTAGTTAGCACTTCATAAAACCATTTACTTTGTTAAATGAAACAATTTGCTGAATATGATGAAGTAAATAGAAATCTTATAACAACAATGATTATAGAGCAATACTTCACATAAAATGTCTTAAAACCAACTTCAAAATGACTAAAAACCATTTACCACTTGAAGTCATAGCATTAGCATTTAGCAGAAGCATATAAGACGAACTATAATTCAGCCTTTACAATTACTTTATGAGCTTTTAATGCTGCATTAAATGGCTGTAGCTTACTTTAGTAACAACAACAAGTAGGTTAATGGAGTAATCTAATCTAGGGTTAGAAGGTGCTAGTAGGTTGTTCAAAGAATAGGTTTTGAAGGTTGTTTGATCAAAGTACTCAAAGGAGGTCTTGGACTAGTGCATTCATAGGGCAAATGGAGTCAACAAGTAGCAACAAGAATTGAAGGAGCAAGATGATTGTAATAGAGCCAAAGACAAGAGGAATTTGATGAATGAAGTGTTGGTAAGCCAAGGCTTCAACCACCAAACCCTAGGGGAAAACGACTACTAAGGTGTAGGTAACCCTAGGCCTTAGTAGGTTTTCCTCCTTCTTTAACTCAATGATAAGATAAAATCGACTATGATGAAGGACAAATACTAGGGTGTTGCAATGGCAAGGCCCTAGCAATGACTTAAAGAAAAACGGCTCCTTGGCACAATCTAGTAGGTAGAKAGCAATTGTAACAAGGACAATAACATGTGCTTGATCCCTAGGGTTTGAGCTAGCAAKTTCATAAATTAACAAAATGTAAAGTAAAACACCATAACCATTCAARTAAGAGAAGAATTGCATAATTTTACTCACATTCACCAAGTATCATCAAAGCAAACCCTAGTTGTAGAGTTTYCACCAAGAAAAATGCCAATTTCACCAAAAACAACCCTCTTTCAACAAGTGCGCACCAAAATTTTCGTCCAAAACCCTAATGAGGGTCGCAAATTTCAGACCTCACACAAGTGTGAGTGAAAGATCATGAGAAAAAGAGAGTTTTAGCTCTCTACTTATACCATAACAATGRCCTTTAATTTTACTTTAGGTCSAAAAAGGTCGACATGGCCAAATTTACATCAAAATACTGTTTTACATCAAATGTCATAATTAAAACCCTAAATCAAGCATAAATGATGATGTCATGCCCTTTTAGGGTGACATTAGGCCCTTTTTGGGCAACGTTGGCYTCCTGGGGCAAAATGTTAGGCCTTCTTGGGCCTCAGGAACCTGCCACACGTGCGACTTGGCACACAACTGCCTCCCAAAACCTCCAAAAGCACTGGATGACGTCATGGGTGTCTTGGGTGACGTCATGGGCCTTCCAAGGCCTACATCCTGGTGGAAAGGGCACAACCCCCCTGGGTACGGGTCTGCCAAGCTGCCTCTGGTGGAATGTCCTCCTCTTTCTCCGGTGCAATCCTTTGATCTGTCTCTACCCCCTGCTGGGGTCTCAACATCCATCTGGTGGGCTTTTAGCCCCATGGAGTGTTAGAATATGAAGGATTGTGCTCGTTTTACCATTGACAATACCCTTGTCACCCAACCATAGGCCAAAGCCACCCTTTGAGCACCTTGACCTTGACAGAGAAAAGAATCTTGGTAGCAATACAATAGCCAAGAGAGGCTAATGCATCAAGCAAGAAGTAACCAAGCTGAACAAATAGTCTCACCCAAAAACTGGTGCAGTACCTTCCCCAGGACTTGCGCACAAAACTGCTGGATTGCAGTGCGCAGAAACTGCTCTCTGCAATTCTGAGAAGTGTGTATAATGAGAAACTGGCGCCCTGTATTTATAGTAATTCTGGCAGGCTTGCTTGGGCCGACTTCTCCTTCTGGGTACTAATTAATTCATATTAATTATATTTCTGCAACCGACATCTTGTCTAGGGTTTCTTTCATTTCTTTGCTTCCTTCCAGAACATTCTAATCTTGTCAAAGGTCACAATAGAGGTTCATACCTCCCAAAGCTACCATAATATCAACACTCCCTCCTAGCTAGGGAGGTATGGTCTTGAGCACAAACAAACCATTCAACTGGTAGTATCACGAGCACCGTCATTATTATCCAACTGGATAATCTCCTATGACAATTGGTACAATATCAATTGATAGAACACACCCGTGTTTATCCATGGTAGTACGCAACTACTCAAACTGTGACACATAGTCACAAACAGTGGAATAAATCCACCACAGTAGTATATCTCTATTGTCTGGAGACAGGCAGTCTCCATAATAATCATCTGATGCCAACCTGCACAGGAAAATATTGTTAAAATAAACTGAATCATCTGGGCCAATCTTTCACTCACGTCTGTGAGATATGAAAGAATATCTTCCCTCAGAGTAGAACAATGAGATATCTGGACTATTCTTCTCAAGCAAGGAAGAATAATTGTCCTGTCTTCTGAACCTGGACCATTCCCCACCCTGGGCCATTCTTCCTACACTAATCAAAGTGCACCCTGGAGAGAATGTATAAACCCTAAGGAATTCCTGTCCCTGATTGCTGAGCCTGGACCATTCCTCACCCTGGGCCATTCCTCCTACACTAATCAAAGTGCACCCTGGAGAGAATGTATAAACCCTAAGGAATGACTGTCTGAACCATTTCCTCTGTTAACCACAAGAGGAAAAGACTGTCCTGCATCAACCTCCAAAAACGGACCATTCCTCATGTTAACCACAATGAGAAATCGCTGTTTGGCGAGGCAGGCCAGTCTTCTTGAGTAACCCTCAAGAAGAGAGACTGCCGTAGACCACTCCCCATGTTAACCACAATGGGAAGTCGCTGTCTATGATACATCAATCTGAACCATTTCCCATGTTAACCACAATGGGAAATCGTTGTCCGTCAGAAATCTCAATCCACTTTCCGAACAAGAAAGAATCTGTKCAAGCTGGACTATTTTTCAATCACAAAAATAAATGTCTTAAATAATATTTTCAGTGCTACCTCCCAATCTGGAGAGTCATTTCTTCCCTTTCAACTAAGGGAGTTATTACGATCCCCATCTTCTCTCGGAAATATGCAAACTTTATTCTGGATAGAGGTTTTGTCAGGATATTTGCTGTCTGCTCATCAGTGGGGATATATTTGAGCTTTACCTCTCCTTCCTGGACTTTATCTCGAATAAAGTAGTATTGTGTTTCGACCTTTCATGAAACACGGGATGTTCTGATAATCTTATACAACTCTAATTATCACAATATATTATGGTCGATTCTGGAACCTGATCAAATAAATCAGAGATTAACTTCCTTAGCCATATTGCTTCTGTGCATGCTTCACATGTTGCCATATACTCTGCTTCTGCTGTGTTGAGTGCGATAGACTTCATATTCTTGTCCACCTAACATATAGCTCGTACAATTGGCTTTTCTTGTGTCTCGGGCATGTACAAACACTTTCAGCAGGTACCCAAGGACTTGACAACCTTAAACCACTCCTGAGACGTGCCATTAAAGCCTTCCTCCACTTAGCAACTCGACCTATAGGGGCATTCATCTCATCATCTCACTTTTCGTCTCATTTCCCCCTAGGGTCACCAGGGATTCCCCCCTTGAGGTGATCACTTCACCTCTAAAGTGACAGGAATACCTATCTAAGGTGACAGTGGGTAGGTGTTCTCTTAGTTGTCGCCATATTGTGGTTTGGGTCAGGCTTTGCCCAACCTACAACTTGTGCGATAACAATCTTCTTTATTCAATGTTGAAAGAGTGTAGAAAATAACGTTACAATAGCATAAGTCCTTTCCCCAAGCTCCGACTAGCTTAAGCGATGGGAGAATGCTCCAATATATAGATCAATGGGTGGAGTTCCCAATGATGGAGGGCACACCATGTGGAGAGGGAGGGCACACCAAGTGTGAAGGAAAGGGAGCCAAGTGGTAGCTAATGGGCTGCAACATCTCAAGTAACTCCATAATGCGCCACCTCTCCAAGAGGGGTGCACCTCCCTTTGGGAAATCTTTCAAACTCAAGTTAAACACGAGCTCCATTCCTCTCAACTCTCTCTAGAGTGCCAACAATGCATAGTTAACTAAAAGAGAGGGTGAGTTGGCTCAAAACATGTCACCGACATGTTTCCCAAAAAAAAGCTTTGCTGATTTTTTCTGATTTTTATGTCTTTTATTTGACTTTTGTGAGTAAAATTAATTTTAAGTGATTAAAAATCACTAATTTCTCTCACAAAGTGGGTATTCCGAGTGTGAAAACGAATACCCCCAAGGCATATAATGCCTCCTAGTACCACTTTTTTTAACCTATGACTTATTTACAATTAAAATTTTTGGTTTTGTGGGAATTTTTTTATTAACTGAAAACAAAAAAAATCCTAGCGGGGACTTAGCGCAATTTCCATATGACTCAATTTGAATGGCTAGCATGGTAATATACATCACTAGACTTAGAGTTTCCAAGCTAAGGCCTCACCATCAGTACACACTCTAGCTTTGGAGGAATTGAGTGAAAAAACTCAAAAATTATAACTCGCTTCGAAAATTAATTCAAGCGAGAAATAATTAATAAGTTAAAAAAACAATCTAGAGTTGTGCACTCATGATTTAGTCTTAGAAGGCTAAGCCTTTTACAAATTCATCATGCTAGATACATTTTATTACAATGCCCCATGGGGGGATGGAAATACGAAAAAGTGGTCATATTGACCGACTGGGCTTCTGAACTCTGATTTTGAACATATGAATGTTCAATCTTTAGCGGCTCAATTACAAGTCCATCCTAGTGCAACTTGGTGGATAACAACTCCTATTGCTAGTATACTTCTGTCTGTACCATCATGTTTATTGTATCTTGTTTTGGTTGGCGTCTTTACTAGATGGATGTGAAGACTACTTTTTTGAATGGAGTGATTGAAGAGAAAGTACGCATAAATCAATCGAGGGGTTTGAGGTGCATGGATGAGATACGCATATGTGTAAATTGAAGAAGGGATTTTATGGGTCAAAGCAGGTGTAGAAAGCTTGGTACGTTAGGATAGGTGAGTACTTATTGAATCTGGGGTTCTGCAAGACTTTCGCAGTTTTGAATCTTTTTTTTTATATGATGAGACCGATTTGTGTGTCTTGGAGCTATATAAGAAGATGATTTGATCCTTAAAGGGAGTCTTGAGAAGCTTATTGTGCGGTGCAAGAAGAAGCTAGGCTATACCTATATAGTGGAGATTTTGAAGAGATTTAAAATGTTTGACTGTAAACCCTTAGCTATATCTATGATAAGAAATCCTAAGTTAATTGTGTTGAAGATACTAGTTTGGTTGATCCTACTTTGTATAGGCATTTGATTGGGTCCATGATGTTCTTGGTGAATACTAGGTCGAACATTTGCTATGTAGTGAATACATTGAGCCAGAGCCTTGCTAGTCCCATTGGAAAACTGGTAAGCACGTGCTTAGATATTTGAAGGGCACAATCCATTATGGCATGAAGTAATCTGGAGATGGTGAGTTGCAGCTACATAGATCTGTAGATTCAATTTGGGCTGGAGATATTGGTACTCAAAAGAGTACTTTTGGATTTTGTTTGAGTTTGGGATTAGTAATTTAGTTATGATTTCCTAGTTTCACAGGAAGCAGAGAACAATTGTTCTCAGTTCATTTGAAGTAGAGAATATGGCAGTGTCATTTGCTTGTTGTGAAGGAATTTGGTTTCATAAGTTGATTGTAGGGTTGACTGATCAATTGAGAATCTGGTGTTCCATGATTGCTCCAAACATATTGATATCCCATACCATTTCCTGAGAGATCGAGTTCAGAATGGAGCTGTAGTGTTGGGCTACATTCTTATAGATTTACATGTAGCTGACATTTTGACGAAGCCCTTAGCTATGGGTGAGTTTGAGATGTTGAGGGAGAAGCTGGGGTTACGAGAGAACACCTTCAATGCAAGGAGGGAGTATTAGATTACCTTTGGTTCTCAGTAGCTGTAGCTCCTAGCTAAGGGGAAGTTCAAGATGCCGAGGGAGAAGTTGGAGTTATTGGAGAACACCTTCCTTGCAAGGAGAGAGTGTTAGATTAGCTTTGTTGCTTGGCAGCTGTCTTCTTTCAGCTTGAGCGAGTAGCTGCAGTGGGACACCTTTAGCCATGGTGAGTTGAAGTTGCAGCAGCAGAGTTTTGGAGAGGGAAGGGTAAATTGGTCATATGCATTTACTAGGTAGGGTGCACTTCCCTAGGTGGATACTTTAGTGCTAGAGCAGTGGTTGCTTTGATGCTAGTGCTTACACCTAAGCATGGACACATTAATGATAAGAGTTACCTGCAGGTATGGTGCACCTCTCCTTGTGTGCATTCAATGTTAAGTGGGGCACACTCCTTGTTGGCTCATTTAACACCGGGGCACATTACTCGTTTGGGGCATGACTCTGTGAGGGCACATTCCATGAGGCCATTTATGGCATTTTGTAACCCCTCTTTCCTAAGGTTATAAAAGGAGGCTGCATTAGTTCAGTCAATTAGTGAGAGTGTCTTGTGTGTGTTGAGAAATTGCCGTGATGGCAAGTACTTTCAGCCTGTGTGTTATCTTCCATTGTAACTTCCTTCAGTAATAGAGTAATGCGATGTTCTGTTGGATACTTGCCTGCTGTGCATAATTTCCAGCTTGCAGATTTTTGAAGCTCAGTTACTAATTATCTACATATTGAATTACTCGTAGTATGCAGTGTTTGCGCTCCTGAATGTTTTATTACAGAGTTCAATTATACGCAGAATCTGAAGTTTTAATAGGTGCAAACATAGATTTCTTTTTAGGACCTTTAAGGTATATGGGTGCAGATCTGTACTGTGATGTAAAAGTTGATGGTGAAGTAAGCGGTATCATAAAGAATAAAGAAGCAAGCTGTGGTTGCCTGATTAAAGACATTACTAACATGCATACTATGTCGAACTAGCTTTGATCTTTTTGTTGATGGTTTCATCAATTTGATATGTTTTTGCCTTATGTTTGAATTAATAATTGGTGAGTTTAGTATGTATTAACTTTGTAATGATATGTTTTGCTAGTTGCAAGCTTGCAGCAAGATGACTGCCATTGTAACATGCCATTAGAATTGTACTAAGAGTAATCAGTATTCATTCCCTTTTTTTGTCTATTTTATTTCTTTTCTTGACCACTTTTTCCTCTGCTTCACAAATCATGCTTTTGATGTTATCTCCGTATTAAAAGTGAAAACATTGATGTACATCACAATGTCAAGGTTATGTTGTTATAGATTATAATTGGTTTTCAATAAGAATTAAAACATAATATTTTTCAGTACCTCTTTTGTAGCTTTATAGTTCAAAGCAACAGGATAATGTTACTTATCATACACACTATTTTATGCAGTGCCCTTAAAAAAGACCACGATGATTTGAATGCAAAGTCCGTAGAAGCTGAAAAGGAGCTGGGTTTGGTGGACATGAAGATGCAAGAGACGAGCAACAACTTTTCGAAGTATCAACGAGATAGAGAAGGTTTCGCAATTTAAAAATTGTTGCATTCTATTATTTTTTTCTTGTCTTGGAAACAATAGTTGTTCAACAAATTTGAGCACCTGACTAGTTACACGAGTTTGTAGAAATTATGCAGAAGGTCTTGAAACAATTATGAGTTTGCTCTGCTTACTTAATCATCAACCTTTTTAGGTGGAAATATAACATTAGAAAAAGTAATAATTACTTTGTAAAACTGGGACCTATGTTACCAGATCTGGCACCTCGATTTTAGGATCCATGTTTCCGCATATCGTATGTGGCCCAGATCTGTTTCCTGATAGGAAATGCCAAAGGATCTACTCACTCTTGTGGATCCTATGAACAAGTCTTTTTTTGTAAACCATAAAAATAATGCTTAAAATTAAAAAAAGGTAACTTATGTGGATCCAGAAAACCCTAATATTAATGAAAATTTTCGTGCATTATATGGCAGCTAAAATGTTCATTAATTAAAGCCTTGCTTCAACTCATTAAATGTTGTACTATATCTTAAATAGCAATAGTATATAATAAATAACAACCGTACAATGCATTTATAAGAGCTGTAATATGCATATTTATTGACATCAATATTATTTTAGAACCAGAAGGTGTACTAGCCATTTGAAGCAGATCCCTGTGATCCAGAACAATGAAGGAATACCTCATCAAATGGGGGATTTTACAGAATGAAGAATTCTCCTTGGAGAATGAAGCCTTCCTACAGGAACAACTGTCCTTACGAATGCTTTGATGTCAAAGAACTTTGAAGGTGGAGGACGTGTAACGAACATAACTGCATTACACATGAGGCTAGGTTAATAATTAGTTAAGATTTTATGATCGGCCCATGTGCAGGCCAATTGTGAAGTGCCACATGAATTGTATTAATAACACATATGGATTGTACACTGACTCATCTATCATTCATTCATTCATCATTATCTTATCATCTGATTTCTTCACTTCTGAAATATTCTTTCTTTCATACTTGACTGTTTTCTTGTGATAAGATCTGGGTTTTATATTGTGAATCTGGTTGTGTTTGCTTCAGCAAGACAAATCCTAAAAGAAACTTAAATGAGGAATTGACCCAAGAGGGGAATAAAATAAATAAATTGATAGTTATCAGCCTTTTGAAAGTGAAGCATTTTGCTTGCAAAAGGTTATGCTTGGAAGCTTTTTATTCCAACATATTTACCTAAGTGCTTTCAGCAATGTTCTATTTATGATGGTGTTTTGTGGGATTAATATGGACTGGATACTTCATCTTCTTCATGGAGGGCATTACAGTACAGTATCTAAGATTTTCTTTCCTTTCTAAAGACTAATGACTATAGTTCTTGTGCTGCAGCAAAGAGAAGATTCTTTGAAACAAAGATTCAATCCTTGGTTCAGTTACAGGTAGATATTGATGGATACCCTGGAGTTCTGCAAGATGCTATACAGCAACGAGATGTTCGTAAAAGGTGGCATTCTTGTCTCAGACTGTATTAATGTTTATAACTTTGTACTCAATCTTCTTATCAGAATTGCAAAGAATTCACTGCTTACCAGCATTTTTTTTGTGATTGTTGAAGCCAACATGATATTGCAGATGGCATGCGGAGGATGTTTGAACCTTTTGAAAGAGTTGCCCGTGCAAACCATGTTTGCCCATGTTGTGAACGCCCTTTTACACCTGAGGAAGAGGATGATTTTATCCGAAAGGTTTACTGTTTTCTTTAGTAGATGAGTTTGCATTTGCACATTTTCATTCCTATCTGTGTTGAGATGGTAGATTTTTAGTGAATGAAAAAATATTTACGATGGGATGTTAATATTGACATATCTGTCCTATGGTTTAGCAAAGGACAAAGAGTGCAAGTTCAGCAGAACGTGTTAGGGAGTTAGCTATGAATTCTTCCGGAGCTGATGCAAGCTTCCAGCAGCTAGACAAGTTGCGGTCAGTTTATGATGAATATGTTAAGCTTGGAAAAGAATTGATTCCTGCTACTGAGAAGCTTCTGGAAGAGTTGACAGAAGACCGTGAAAGGAAATCTCAGGCTCTAGATGATGTAACTAACTTTTTCTACTTAGGCCTCTCCACATTTGTTTAGAAAGAGTCAGCATATGGTTTCTGTTTGCAGCTATACTGTTTATTTACTTGTCTGAGAAATTGTCTCAATTTGGTATAAACTAATTTGATTTGATTTTAGAACATTCGTTCTGAAACTTTGTGATTTTTTGATTGTATTTTGCTTAATCACATATCCTTAAGTTGAGAGACGGTTCTTCAATATGAGGCTACAATCAAAGTAATAATCTGTTATTGTTTGTATGCCATTTACTGGTATGCACCAACAGCTTCTTGGTCTACTAGCACATGCAAAAGCTGAGAGGGAGTCTATGGAAAGATTACTCCAACCTGTTGAAACTGCAGATAGGCTCTGGCTAGAGATGCAGAGTGTACAAAAACAAGTTGAAGATCTGGAATACAAGCTTGATGTTCGATCCCAAGGTGTACGTTCTATGGATGAAGTTCATTCTGAGCTGGCATCTCTTGAAGAGAAGCGGTAAGTGTTTCGGAGTATATGCTGGTTTGGTGAGGCAAGGTTTAAGGAGCTGTTTCATACATAATGATCAGTCAGATTTATTTTAGCTTTGGTTCATGTCCTGTAGAAACGAAAGGCAGGAATGCATATTGCTGTTTCATATTCTCTTGTTGTACTCATAAAGTTTAAACCTGATATATATATTTGATTTATTTTCATCGCAAATTGCTTTCAGGGAACATCAACATAGACAATTAGAAAAGCTTAGGGATGATCAAAAACACATGATGGATGATTTGTCAGCATTGAAGCTGCGATGGCATGGTGCAAGGGAGGAAAAACTTCATGCTTATAATGAACTCACTAGAATCAAGCATCTAAGAGAGGAACAGGAGAAGCTAGAAGAGCAAAGCGGCCAATCAGAGCTTGATGAACAGGTATGCTCCATATGGAGATTAATATTTTGCTTAGTTAGTCTATGCATTCTCTTGAAATGTATATGAATATGTGAGACTGTTTGTGTATTCTGGAGAAGTATTTTGTTCTCCTGACCCTGATCTACAGATAAGTATTGCAGAAGGGTTTAAATGTTTTTTAATTGTTTGTTTTAAAGAATAGAGCCACGTTCTAGTTTTCAAGTAGTTTTGAATGAACAACGTAAACAATGAACGTAGACATTAGTGTGCAATTGAAAAAGTCATAGGGGAAATGTTTGTTAAATGCATTAGGGCTTATTGCACGCGGATGGGTAGTTTCTAATCTTTTCCCTTTTGTGCATGCAATTGGGAAATGTAATATGTCAGATGCCTTCCAATGTTTTTCATATACATCTTTTAATCGGGATTGATAAGGTAAAAATCTAAAGCTTTACATTGCATAGCACAGACAATCTGCCTCATGTGTTGACTTTGTTTATTCCTATCAGTTGTAAGAACTGTGAATGCTATATCAGGTAAGAACACATTTTTTTAGTGTAACTTATTTTTTCCCTGAAACTAATGTATCTTATTCTTCTTCAATGTACAGCATGAAGTACATCACATATTCATAGCATCATATATTTCCTGCCAAAATAAGGGTATTTTCATATCTGCCAAATTGTGCTGACTGCAGCTTTGTACCCCACCTTTGCGGAAGATTGGGCAACTGCAGGCTGCCTTTTGCTGACCCATGCAACTGCCCCTGAACCAAGGATAAACACATGTCCGGTGGACAACTTTCTGTCATCCACATTGCCTGCCTAGTCAGTGTTGCCGTCCTTATACACACTTGCAAACGTGAGCTAAGTCCGACTCACTTAGTGTGTCCTTGGAGGCACAATGCCTAGGTTCACAGCCCACGCTGTCACTTTGACCGGAACCTCTTCCGTTTAGGCTTACTCCTAGGGAAGCCAAAGGGGGTAGACCTTAGTTACTAGATGAATTAAGTTCAGTTCTAGGAGTTAGTTTTAATTTCTTA
>JASDQU010503353.1:30014-46206 GCA_032191745.1 Picea mariana | reverse complement strand
TTCAGAAACAATAGTTGACCTTGTTGTGCATTGTACCACTTTGATACTTTGGGCAACCCACCACTTTTGTGAATTATGTGCAACTTCAGATCACCCCATAGACTCCTTTGAAGCTTGCTATCTAGTGGTTGATTTTGTTTTTAACACTGTGTTAGTCTAGAATCAACTCATCCATGGAAAATATAATTGACTCCACACCTTTATTGTCTTCGAACATCGATGGTTCAAAACATTTCACCAAATTGATTTTCACCATGGAATGCATATCCATACAAGGCAACAACTCTAGGTGGAGTGCATTGCTACCCTCTTGCTCAAATTTTTTGAAAGGCCCATCCCTACTGGGCTTGAGCTTCTTCATGTTCCCTTGAGTAATAAACTAGTGAAAGTAAATTTGAGATCTAAGGAAATATACTTGCATAGTAAAATATTTCAGCATATCACACGATCAAATCTAGAATCAACTCATCCTGTATCTTACTCACATCAGGCTAGACATTTCACACGCCTTGGGTATTGTTTCATGGTTTATGTATGAACCCCATGAGTTGTACTAGAAGGTACCTAAGCAGATTCTTCATTACATCGAGGGAACACATAGTTTTTGGATTCATTACATAGTAGGCGTGGACGCTGATTTAGTTGGGTATACATAGTTTGATGGAGTAAGTGATACTATAGCTCGCAAATCCACTTTGAGAAACCTCTTCTCTCTTGTCTCATACCTGATTTGTTGGTTGAGTAAGAAGAAATCATCTATTTCTTTATCTACCATGGATACAAAGTATCGCAGAGATATCAATGTATCCACTGAGGCCATTCAACTTCAATGTGTTCTCACCAAGTTTGGTATCCAATACTGCTAACCATTTGTCATTTTATTTAACAATCATAGTACCATTTAGATCTCACAAGATATGGTTCACTGACAACAGACTAAGCATATTGAGATTCATATACACTTCATTCAAAAGCTTATGCATGGACATGTCATTTATTTGAGATACTATCCGACTATGGAGTAGATTGTCGACATCTTCACCAAAAATTTCACAGACAACAAGTTTCTTCATTTATGAGCTCTATTGATCTGAATTGGATCATCATAAAATTTTTCATCTATCTTGGTACTTTCTGGGTGGAAAATTAGAGGAATAAGCTTGTAGGGCCATTTTAGCACAAGGCCTAGTTTGGAAAATTGGGTTCGAAACCTTTCGAAGCTAGTTTGAGGCATTAAATGACATTTTTTGGTTTAAAAACTCCCTAGATGCTCCTAACAATGTTCTACACATTGAGACATTTCCATCAGTGCAAGAATTGTTTAAATCAAAGCTCATATGCTAAAGTTATGCCCCCTGTAAGTTGACCTACCTTGTTGACCACCATGGTATGAGTGGATGCCACACCAACCCCCATTATTCAAACATGTGGGGCTATCCATGTGTGGATTTTAAAGAAGATTCTAGAAGGTCCAAACCTTATCGCTAATTGAGGGTTGTGGAAATCAAAACCCTAACCCTAGATGGCTATCAAGTTATGTTAAATATCGAGCCACTAGGTGGAGAAGGGGTTCCATTCTTTAGCATGGTACTTGTTCCATAGTTGAGAAAAACATCTAGGAGTGGTTTTTGAGAGTATAACAGAGGAGAAGGAGGATTTTGTAGCAACGTTTCAGGCCACAGTGTCAAAGGCAACTCCATAGTGAGTGTCTATTTCTTTGTATTTGCATTTTGATATGCCTATGCTAAGCAAGATCCTTCAAGGTGAGGCCATATTGAAGGTGAGGCCTATGCTAAGCAAAGGGAGCATAGCATAGGCCTCACCTTCAATATGGGTTTCTCTTGTATTGGGTTTCCCAAGGTAAATATTGCGTGTATGGTGTTCTTTTATTTGCTTGTTCTTTTAATTTTGTATTTCAATTATTTTCTATAAAAATAAAGCAATATGCTAGAGACAACAAATCTAAGATCTAAGGAAATAAACCTGCATAATAAAGATTTCAGCATACTATAAGATCCGTTATGACGAAATGTTCCAGTGGAATATCTACGGTAGTTTATAGATCATATTGGTATCAGAGCCAAGTTTTGTTTGGAGTATTTGTGGGAAGTTGCAGGATCCAAGAATTGACTTAAGAAGAAAGTCGTAGAACCCTAGCCATGGTGGATGAATATGTTCACAACAACCCTTGAGATCCAACATAAGAGAGATTTGCGAGACTAGAAGAGTAGGTCCCTGATATCTCTCACAATATGACCCTCCTCATGGAGGCTCTAGTAAACAAGCTTAGACCATTCGAGGAGGTTGGAGGCTCTAACTCAAATATCAGATCAGAGGGGAAACCATGAGATAATGAAGACCCAAAAAATGAGCCGAGGAAAGAGCCCGAGAAAGAGAAGCCAAGTTCCAGTGCCATTACCCCTTCATAGTATAAAATGAAGCAGAAGTGGATATCAAGCCATACCAAGATGAGATCGATGAAGTAAAGTTGAATCATTGGTTGCAACAATTAGAGGTCTATTTCAATGTTCACTATATAGACGAGGACCAAAAGATTTCGTTTTTCCAACTGAAACTAAAGGTCCATGCATTAACCTGGCGGGAAATCCACATGGATACACTTGGGCTGGAGGGTGATCCGCCAGTAACTAAGTGGGGGGATTTCAAAACCCCAATTAATTCCCAATTCTACCCTATCAGGTATGTAGAGGACCAATGGATATGTTGATATTACTTTAGGCAAAGGAAAGGAAAAACTGTGCAGGATTAGACCACCGAATTCAAAAATATGACTATCATGYTGGGTATCTCTCTCAAGAACCCATATGTACTCCTCAAGTATCTRTGGGGTATACATAGTTATTTGCGAAAGCAAGTGATTCTCTTCAAGCTCGAGACAATTGATGAGACATGTGTGCAAGCATATTATCAGGAAAATATAGGCCACAAAAAAGGATAGCTAAGTGGTTCCAAACAGAAAGAGCACCGAGATGCTTCCAAGRAGGGGAAGAAGAAGTGGAAAGGAAAAGACAAGATGGAAATGRCTGCACATTAGTGAAACGATCCAAGTAACCACTGTAACCATTGAAATATCGATGGTCACATTGAAGAAAAGTGTTGGAAACTACATCCTAAGTTGAACCATAAGAATCATAAGAAGGGTGCMGAGAAGAAGAACATACTAGCCATATATTTAAGCGATCATGTAGAGAGCAACTTAGATGTGGATGATAATATTGCTTGCACTTAAGTGCAAAATGAGGTGAATCTGAGTAGCCTTCATCACAAGGAAGAGAAGGAGATGACAAAACTCTTCCATATCAATATCTAAGTCAAGAAGACCAAGGTATACACTTTATTCGATTTTGGTTCATAGGCCAATCTCATAGCGACCGATATGGTCAACAAGCTTGGGTTGGAGGTTCATGATAATCCTAGCCCGTTACATTGGGGTGGGTAAACAAGAATGCATATATCAAGGTCACAAAATAGTGTAAGATCAAAATTTGTTGTAAGTGTATATTTTATTGATGGAGTTAGATGTATTACCCTTTGATGTGTGTGGAGTAGTGTTTTGAAGCTCCTACATGTATATGGGGGATGAAATCTTCATGAGGAGAGGAAACCAATACTACTTGATCAAGGATGGGAAGTCTTTCATCATCAATGCACATAAAGATAATTCGAATATCTCACTGGTAAGTGCCAACCAAGACAAAAAGTTGATTAGTTCAAGTAAGAAGTATATTTTTCTTTCTTACGAAAGAATCAACTAGGCGTTGAATCAATAAGAGAAAAGGAATCTTTGGAGGGATGTACTAAAGAGAAAAAACATCAATGGGAGGAGTTGCTACAAGCATACAAACAAGTGTTCCAGGAGCCTAAAGGGATACCAGTTAAGAGGGAAGTGGAGCACGATATACAATTGTTTCCTGACTCCCCATTACCCAATATTGAGATGTATAGACACTCTGTTATGGAAGTACATGAAGTGAAGAACCAATTGCAGTAGTTGTTGGATCATGGAGTGATTTGACCAAGTACCTCACCTTTTGGGTCACCTATTATCACAATACCCAAGAAGGATGAGACTTGGTAGAGGTGTATAGATTACAGAGCCTTGAACACGATTACATTCAATAATTCGTACCCTCTTCCTAGGATCGATAATTTGTTAGAATAGTTACATTATGCCAAGTACTTCACCAAGTTGGATCTCAAATTGGGATACCACCGGGTATGTGTCAAAGAATAAGACACCTGGAAGACCTCATGTAGGTTTTAGAGACTCTGAAAAATCATCGATTGGTGACAAACCTCAAGAAATGTGATTTTGTTCAACAATGATTGATGTACTTAGGCTATGTGATCGGTGGAGGGGAAATCAAGATAGATCCTACAATATGGAGGCCATCATGAAGTGGCATGTTTATACTAATGTCACTAAAGTTAAGAGGTTTGTTGGGGCAACACAATACCTACAAAATTTCATAACATCTTTTTCAACGATAACTGTTCCACTCCACGCCATAATATTGAGTGGTGAAGTTTCTAATGGAGAAAGATTCAATAGAAAGCTTTCGATGAGATAAAACGAAAGATTATTCAAGAACTAATTCTCACATTTCCTAACTTGTAGAATCCTTTCAAAGTGGAGACAAATGCAAGTGGGTATGCTATGGGAGTACTTTTGATACAAGAAGGTAAGCCAATATGCTATCATTCCTAGATGTTTCATGGGGGAGTTTTGAACTACCCTACATATGATAAGGAACTCTATGCTCTGGTTCAATATGTTAAGAAGTGGAAGAACTATCTGATGGGAAAGGAAACCATTATACACAATGATCACTAGCCACTACAATATTTGCAAGTCCAATGTAAGCTACAACAAACCAGACATTACAAGTGGATGGGGTTTTTGCAACAATTTCATCTAGTCATGAAGTATAATAAGGGAATCACTAATAGTCGGTGGACATGCTTTCAAGTCCACTCACATCCAACATTATTTCTTTGGGAACTCTTATGCACATGGATCCTTTTACCCATGATGCATACAAAGAGGCATACACAAAAGATGAGGAATTTAAAGAGGTGTTTTAGCAGCTAGAGGGCCAAATTCCTGTAGAAGAAGGTGACTATCATATCCATAATGGGTTGCTCTACAAGATAAACAAGCTCTGTGTTCCTAAAGGTGAAATATTGCATCTTATCAGAGAGGCTCCCACCTCCAAGGTTACATGACATTTTGAAGTTGGCAAGATGGTTTCCAACTTACAAAGGTATGTGTATTGGCCCATAATGAAAGAAGATGTAGCTCACTATATCAGAGGATGCATACTTTGTTATACTATCAAGCCTAGTAATAAAAATCGAGGTCTATACCATCCCTTACCTGTAACCACTCGACCCTGGGAAAACATTTCCATGGATTTTGTGGGAGGTTTACCAACAAACTAGGAAGGGACATGACTATTTGTTTGTGGTAGTTGATAGGTTCAACAAGATGTGCGTTCTTATGCCTTTTAAAAAGACCATCAAAGGACAATAATTAACAAACATGTTATTTGAATAGGTTTGGGTGCACTTTGGGATACTGAGGAGCATCATCTCAAATAGGGATACCAAATTTCTCAGTGCCTTTTGGAATACACTTTGGGAGAAGATGAACACTAAGTTGAAGATATCTACAACATTCCATCCACAGACATATAGGAAGACATAAGTAGTCAATAGGAATTTGGTGCAACTTTTTAGGGGTTACAATCATAAGCATCCGAAGACCTAGGATGAAAATGTGATCTATATTCAACACTCTTGTAATAGAGTAGTCTACACTTATACTGGTAAGTCCCCTTTTGAAACTTTCTTTGAGTATTTTCCTCCTTCGCCCTTGGATGTTGTATATGGACAAAATGGAGGAATGAGGAAATACGTCACATGAGAAGCGTTGAAAGTAGATAATTTTGTTGAAAATATTAGACAAATCCATTTGCAAGTATAGGAGACGTTGAAGAAATCATAAGAAAAGCATAAGGCCATACATGATCAACACAAAACCGAGAAGTCATTCAAAGTGGGAAACAAAGTTTGGTTATAGTTGAGCAAGGAAAGACTACATGGTATTGGTAAGAATATCAAGGCTCTACGATATGACCCTTTTGAGGTATTGGAGAAGGTGGGAGATAACACCTACAAACTCAATCTACTCCCATACATGTGCATTTATTCAGTAGTGAATGTGGAGAATTTGAAACTTTATTAGCCTTTCATGTTGGATGAAGGGAAGGAGTAGGTCCTACCTACCATAGAGGACTTAGCACCAGATGCTTAGGCAAAGTTTGGCAGAAGACASAGTTTTGCAGAGGAAGTCCATAACTACAAATTAGGGGCAACACGACCTTTGGGAGATTGGGTTGAAAGGACAACGTCCAAGAAAAAGAAAAATGCTACTTCAGAGATAAGGTAGAGGAAACATTTCCTCACTTCATTCAATAAATATTTCGGGGACCAAAAGMCTCCCTAAATGGGGAGGTATGATCTAGACTATATCATCATATAATTTGTCATCTATCTTGGTACTTTCTGTGTGGAAATTGGAGGAATTGAATTACAAGGCCATTGTAACACATGTCCCAGTTTGGAAAATTGGGTTTGAAACCTTCTAAAGTCATTTTGAAGTATYGAATGACATTTTTTGGTCGTAAAACCCTTGGATGCTCCCAACAAAGTTCTAGAGAACGAGACCCTTCCAATGGTGCAAGAGTAACCTCAATCATAGACATTCGTATGCAAAATTTATGCCTCTCGCAAGTTGACCTATCTTGTTGACCACCATGGTATGAGTGGATGCCATGTCAACCCTCATTACTCAAACGTTTGGGGATAACTAAGTGGATTTTCACGAAGATTCTAGAAGGTACAAACCTTATCACTAATTGAGGGTTGAGGAATTCAAAACTCTAACCCTAGACAACTATTAGGATATATTAAATACTAGGCCACTAGAAGGAGAAGGAGTTCCATTCTTTAGCATGGTACTTGTTCCATAGTTGAGAAAAACATCCAGGAGTGGTATTTTGAGAGCATAAAAGAAGCAGAGAAAGATTATGTAGTAGCTTTTCAGGCCACAATGTCATAGACAATTCCATAGTGAGTGCCCATTCCTTTGTATTTGCATTTTGATAACTGAAGCAAAGAGAATTGAGCTTAGGCCTCACCTTCAAGCCAAGTTTTCTCTTGTATTAGGTTTTCGAGGGTAAATCTTGTGTTATTTGTGTGTGGATGGTGTTCTTTCATTTGCTTGTTCTTTTATTTTCGTATTTCAATTATTTTCTATAAAAATAGAGCAATAAGCTAGAGATAACTAATATGAAATCTAAGGAAATAAACCTACATAATAAATATTTCAACATATTATAAGATCTATTGTGATTAACTGTTCCAGTGGAATATCCACGATATTTTACATATCATCTACTAAGGATGCCAACAACCTCTTCTCTAGTGCATGATACTTAATCTTCTCTTTCTATATTGTTGGGGGGGGAGGTTGCCATTGGGTTTTCCTCATTCTCACTTCTTTGAGGGGATCATTTTGTATAGGTCCAGTTCATATTTGTCAGCACCCATCTCTTTATCTATTCATTGCCACATGCTCACTTGAGTCGTGCTAATGGGGGGGTGTTGGTGCATATGGTGCAGGCACACTTGTTGTTTACTTCAGTGATTTAATGCACATGTAGTGAGTTAAGCTTATTTATCTTTGAATGAATTGCTTTCCCTTTCTTTATGGAGTGATTTGTGGCATGCACAACTTTTGTTGATGTTTCCCTAATCCATAAAAACAAACTCATTGTATGTGTAATGCATTTATTATTTTTCTCATAGAGAGAGTTCAATGAATGTAACAATGCAATATTTATTACAACAATTTGGGTTTCTTCTCTTATTAATGTTTCCTTTTTAGACTCTAGATTTTGGGTGGTTCCATAGCCATAGGAAACAAAGATTGTAGCTTCATTGTACAATCGAATCTCACACTTTTAGATAAATTAAAAGTTTCCACTATATAAGTATGATTTAATTAGAATGTTGTATTATTTAAAATAAATTAAATTTATTTGAATTAAGTAAATGTATAATATATAATATATCCCATTGGGTTAGCTCAAGTGAGTTAGTTGGTTTCCTTTGTAAATATTGTGAGCCTCACTTGATTTCGAGTCAACGAGGTAGCTCCCACTGTAAAACCCTGCTAGCACTAACAACCCGCGAGCCAACACTAGCTAGGTAACTTATGACTTAGCAAGGGTTGGAACATTTGGAGACACACTCATGGGGGTTAAACACGTGGGGGATGCCTACCCTTCTAGCCTCATCACAATGGGCCAAATGGACTCGACAATAATTGAACCTTGGTGGGAGACTTCAAAAACCTACATCCCAACCAATGTAGCTACTATACCAAGACCCAACCAATCGATTTACATTGAGTACCATCCTCCAAACGAAGATAAGTGCTTTTGAGATGTACCTTTCATAAAAAATTATTATACATAATTAAATAAAATGATATATGCTAATTAACAAATACATATATTTAATTAATGGTGAGGATATGAATATGATTACTAGTGAGGATATGAATAAGAAGATGTCAATTGGGTTTAGCTTGGGTAGCTGGAAATAATGCTTGTTATCCTCCCCACCCAAGTTCAATTCAGAAAGATAAATTGCCAACATAAACAATCACACACTTTCTATTATTATTGTATATGAAAAAACCATATACAATACACTTATATAAGTGTTGTTAGATCCAATTTATTCCAAACTTGGAGATAGAGGTTGAGAGAATATCTCAACAATCTCCAACAAACCCAAACCAACTCTAAACTAAGCATTAATTCTAACAACCTCCCTCAATTCTTACTTCATAAATAACAATTTTGTAATCACATAAAAGTATTTTTAGATCTCTGTCTGGTTTGGTCTATTGGAGATTTGCAACTTCGAGCAGTCATTCTCCACAAGAAAGTACAAGAAGACCCATCTAGACCATCATAGAAGCCCCAGGAAGAAGTTGAAGACCCAAAAATAAGAAGTCGACCACACAAGAAAATAATAAAGTAATTAAAGACCCGGAAATAATAAGTCGGCCCCAGACTGACGCCTAGATTAATATAAATACAGGACCAAATCATTTCATTTGGATAGTTAGACAACTCCTTCTGTAGTGTGCATAAGGCATTTGCAGCTGCAGTTTTGGCAGTTTCGTTATTTCTAGATTACTGGTTATCTTGGAGAGTGCGCCACACATGGAGGAGCTCTTGCTTGGTTGCTCTTAGTCATTTTATTGAGGCGCTAGGTCTTGATGATGCTAGCCTTGGGGAGGATCTTCTTTGTATGGTATTTTGGCTATTGATGGTGATGTATTGGTATATCTTGGACTGAATTCTTCTAGAGAAAGGTTGTTGGGTTTTCTCCCATGTTTGGGTTTCCCAAGATAAAATCTTGTGTTCTTGTGTCTACTGTGCATGGTTAATATTTCTAGATCTTGTTATTTCCAATGCATTGTTATAGTTGATATTTCCAATGTATAGTTATTCTATGATAATTATTGTATGGAAGTGAATTTTTTTATTAATCATAAGGAAAAAACCATCAGATCTGAGAATCATATAAAACACCAACATGGTCTTCATCAACATTTCTATCCACTTCTGAAATCTCGTAGACTACACTCTTTCTCACCCATTCATTCGAGATAGCACTTCATTCATTGAAGGTACAATTGTTTCTGACCATCGATGGCGTATTTGTAATGATTGACAATTCTTGACATACTTACATCTGTCAAAGTCCATAGCTCGTTGTATTTGACAAAAAACCAATCTAAATATTGAATCATTCTATTGACATGCTCCCATTTGTCAAAGTACATAGCTCATTGTATTTGACAAAAAACCAATCTAAATATTGAATCATTCTATAGACATGCTCCCATTTGTCAAAGTACATAGCATGATGTATTCACTGATTATATAAGAGAACAATCTAGATATTGAATGTATCCAACAATCAATCTTACAGAGTGACCTATTTCACACAAGCTTACAATCACACAAGGATCACAACTATAACTAGTAGCTGTTGTTCTTGGGTTACTAAATTCTCCAAGAACCACAAGCTGTAATAGACTATAGGCATAATCAAACTAGTGACGTGTTCTTGTGGCATCGCATACATCAAGAACCGCCAGTTTAAATTATGTTACTCTGTTCTATAATAGGTTCTTCATTATATAATTTTACAAACAAGGAATAACACTAATACACACTGACACAATTCAACAAATTTTAGACTAATATAGCTGCTCTCTTCAAACCTCATTGAAACCTTCTTCGAGCACGGGCATAGAAAAACGAGAACTTCTTGAACATTCTCTTCTTCGGCTGCACTGGGATAACATCCACATCTGCGTCTGAAGCGTCCATAAGCTCCTTCCATGCACAAGTCACACTTAGAATTTTTTGCCACGGATACACACAATAGATCAATGAGTGTAGAACATAGCTACGAGAATGAAACGAGTGCAACACATCAAAATCACAGATGATAATTGTGGCGGATGAAGAGTTCCTCCCTTCAGAACTGTCTCCACCGCTTCCTAAAAAACTATGTTGATGTAGGAATTAATGTTGGCGTTATATACATGCCCCAAATCGATGGCCTTCACTAGATTTATCTGACCCGAACYCTATGCCACTTCTTCGTCTTTGTTTCTAGCATAGTTTGGATCCAGAGTAGAAGTTGTTGTTATAAGGGCCATCTTGATCGCAGAGGGAGACCATTCGGAGTGGAACTATCTCATCTTCTTGCCCATCTTCAAAGAATATCACATAATASGCTGTTGTAAAGATCTCCATAGCTGATCTCAAATGATTTTTATTTTCACCACTATAGTTGCATGGGAGCTACGTTTCTCGGGCTTGCAACCAAAAAAACAACTCAAACGCACAAACACACAAAATTTTTCACACTCCAGCAATCGCTCACACCGAAAACTATGTACTCTCACACACTTACCTATTTTGGGCCCTCTCGTGAGGGAGTTATATACATAACTACTTGCTACCTACTTTGATACCAAGAAAGATAAATTGCATGCACAAACAATTACACACTTGCTATTATTATTGCATATGCAAACCCATATACAATACACTTATATTTAAGTGTTTTCAGATCCAACTTATTCCAAACTTGGAGATAGAGGTTGAGAGAATATCTCAACAATCTCCAACAAACCCAAACCAACTCTAAAGTAAGCATTAATTCTAGCAAATTCTCGCAAGTGACATGTTGAGCTCTTAACAAGCATATTATTGTAATGTCTTTGAGTCACTTGTGATTTGTTTCATGCAATAACTATTTACTACCAACAACCCACAAATCAACACTTAGTAGGATCCCACAAGTCAAATCACCTCACCTAAGACAATCTCAATGCTTAATCAATTATACTAATCTCTAATTTAAGATACTCATGAAAATACAAAACCCACCTCCCAATCATCTCTTCAAATCACCTCAACTAAGACAATCTCAATACTTAATTATACTAATCTCTAACTTAAGATAAGATATTCCAACTTTAGGTTGAATGTTTTGTAATTATATGAGAAACATATATAAAGAGGAAGATTGTAATTGTATGATCGTGTTCAGAGCCTCCATCATGGCACCATTATGTCTTGGGGAAGAAATAGTCCTACACTACACACAAATCGTCATCTTCTCTTTATTAACTCACACTGCAAGCTACAGAAGCGATGCCTCATCAAATGTTCGTCGTGTTGAAATGTGCCAACTAGTTTTCCATGATTGTTGGGATATGGGCGAATTTATTAGCTCTTACTACTATGTAGTTAGCTGAATCAAATCAACTAAAAAAAGAATATGGGCATGCGTAACTGTTTGATCAGTTTGTTATCAGTGTGTAACTGTTTGATAGATGTTGTATATCTATGCATGCTCGTAGAGATAAATAAGAGTGTGGGATAAGTGTAAGGAAGGTTGCAAGACGATATTTCACTGTTGTAAATACTGTGTTTTTTGTGTGATTGCTGCTTGCTTGATTTCTGCTATTAAAATATTGTTCTGTTTATGCTTCCACTGCTCAACACTGCAAGCAAGCAAGTTACAGAAGCAATGCCTCATCAAATGGTCGTCGTTAATTCAACAATTCCATCTGGTCATTAAATGAAGGGGAGTGTCAATCAAGTTACACATTTTAATTGAGCAAGCCTTCGGTTCGTGCATGCACTCTGATAGATGTTCGAGTTCCGTCCTACGAGGAATAGAAGCACCGGTGTGCTTCGATCCCTATTTTGGAACGGTCATAGCACTCCCCAACAACCCACCAACATCAATCAACTATATGCTCCAGCCAAGAAGCCATGTCTAAATTTGATCAGAGATACACATGCATCACTTAGATGGTGACCAAGACACTTCAATATCTCCAATGCTATTTATTTTGGCCCTCCACGAAGAAGCATAAATTGAATTGCGTCTGGCATTGATCGTTCTTTAGTACATTCACAGTACAAGTTGGGCCTCTATACGCTGCTCTCAGTACCAACGTACACATGCGAATCCATTTCCATCGATTTCCTATCCACTACTTTTAATCTCAATTTTTTTCCTGGTTCTGATTTTTCAAGGTGGCCATTTTCAAGGGAGTGGATGGGAATGGGGGAGGTGCCCATACTTTTAATTTTTTTATTAGGTGGTTCTATTTTCAATTTTTGGATTTTTTGAAAATAAAAATGAAATAGTAAAAATTGTGTTTTATTTTTTTTTTTCTTAGTTTAAAAAATGTTGTTCTTATAAGTCTTAAGAAGAGAGGGGTTGTTACATTAGCAATTCTTTTAGCTTCAAGGGTTAATTTTTAGAGTTTGGTTATAGGGTACCAAATGTTAGTCATTTTTTTTCTAGGGAACAAAGTTTGAGGAAAACTCTCCAATACTTTCCTTTATTTTGAGGATAGTATCTAGGGTAAAACCTAGAATATTTAGAACATAAGGCCGATCAACAACAAGGCTCGAAGCCATTACAACAATATACTTGTTAAGAGCTCAACATGTCACTTGCGGGAATTAAACTTGGGTGGGGAGTATAACAACCATCCGAGCTAAACTCATTTGAAACCAATTGTTAAGGTCATGATTTCAAAGGTATTGCAATTTTGACACCCAAAAAAGGGTGCTCCTAGAAGCACCACTTTTTGATTTCGGAGTTGATTGTAAAGTTTTGGTTGCAATTGTACAAGTTGTTAAGACCAAGGTTTTAAAAAAGTTGTAATTTAGACCCCAAAATAAAAAAATGGTGCTATTGTTGGTGTCACTTTTTAATTCGTGGGTTGATTTTAAAGTTTTTGTTGGCAATATTATGAGATTGTTAAAGCCATAGTTGCAAAATGTAGTAATTTTAATCTCAAAAACAAAAATGTACTAATGATAACACAACTTTTTGAAATAAAGATAAAATAAGAACTATTTAAAATCGATAACTATGTTTGATAACTACAATGTTTTATAAATTTTAGTAACACTTGATTAGAATGGATTCTTAAATTTTACTTTAGGGAAACAATCCTACTAAAAAACTTAAGGGTACTTCCTCATTTATAAATAAAAAAATTGCATCTAGTAAAAATGGCACTGGGTGACCCCCTGGGTGTAGGGCAGTGGGTGATGGAGTGTATTGTTAAGACACTCCATTATGTGTAGTCATGGGTTTGTTTTCAATTTTTTTAATTGTAGTTTTATAATTTTTTGATTTTTTAAAAATAAAAATGAAATAGTAAAAAATGTATTTTATTTTTATTTTTTAATTTTTTTTAGTTTAAAAAATGTTGTTCTTATAAGTCTTAAGAAGAGATGGGTTGTTACAATAACACTTATTTTCGCTTCAAGGGTTAATTTTTAGAGTTTGGTTATAAGGGTACCGATTGTTAAAGTCATTTTTTTTTCCATGGAACAAAGTTTGAAGAAAACCCCCGAATACTTTTCTTTATTTTGAGGATGGTATCTAGGGTAAAACCTAGAATCTTTAGAACACAAGGCCGATCAACAACAAGGTTCAAATACATTACAACAATATACTTGTTAAGATCTCAACACGTCACTTGCGGTAATTGAACTTGGCTGGGGAGTATAACAACCATCCGAGCTAAACCCATTTGAAGCCAATTGTTAAGGTCATGATTTCGAAGGTATTGCAATTTTGACACCCAAAAAAGGGTGCTACTAGAAGTACCACTTTTTGATTTCGAAGTTGATTGTAAAGTTTTGGTTGCGGCTCATGGTTTTAAAAAAATTGTAATTTAGACCCAAAAAGAAGAAAAAAAAATCGTGCTATTGTTGGTGCCACTTTTTAATTCGGGAGTTGATTTTAAAGTTTTTGTTGGCAATATTATGAGATTGTTAAAGCCATAGTTGCAAAATGTGGTAATTTTAACCTCGAAAACAAAAAGGTACTAATGATAACACAACTTTTTGAAATAAAGATAAAATAAGAACTATTTAAAGTCGATGACTATGTTTGATAACTACAATGTTTTATAATTTTTAGTAACACTTGATTGAAATGGATTCTTAAATGTTATTTTAGGGAAACAATCCTACTAAAAAACTTAAGGGTACTTCCTCATTTATAAATGAAAAAATTGCATCTATTAAAAATGGCATTGGGTGGCCCTGGGGTGTAGGGCAATGGGTGATGGAGTGTATTGTTAAGACACTTCGTTATGTGAAGTCATTGGTTTGAAACTCCAACTGATCTTGTGTGTTGCGTGACATTGTGGGCACACCTCGAGGTTATAGTGGTAGCAGTTACAGAAGCATGAGAAATGCTTCCTCTATCACTACTCTTTACATTTTGATGAAAAATCCTTGGCAAATCCTTGAATGAGTCGGGGTTTAATGTACTTCTTCCATGAGTTTGAATGAATCACAGTTCACGTACTTCCATGAGCTTGAGTGGACAGAGGCATTGTTATGATCAAACATTCTCAATTCGCCCTACTTTTACAAGGTTTTCCCTCATAGCTATCTTTGTATGGTAATTCAACAAAATGAGTTTTTCTTTCCTAAAAAGTAGGTGGGAGTTCTGAGCATACTTGATATTCAAATCTTTTTTGGAATTGACTAATCCTGTCTTGAATCTTTAACTCCTTGAGCTGTTCATCAATCCTTTGGTTGCTCTTCATTTGCTGGAGTTTTTGACTCTTTTTCTCTTTATCTATAAGACTTCTTGACTTTTTTTTCTCTTTATCTATAAGACTCAACATTTGAACCATTGTGAATAACTTAAGGATTGATACAAATGGAAGTACAATTTTTCTCTTGTTATTGTAATAAAATATCCATATTCTATTGTAATAAAATATCTAGATTTTCCATTTGGTAATTTTTCAAAACCATGTGGTTCAACATCAGCCAAAAATGTAATACCTAAAAGACAAGGTACTGGAATTTCTGCAATTGAAAACTTCAGATTCACGCAGTGAGGTCCAAAAAAACATAACTTGACCCTTTCATCTTCATATTCCAACTTTGGCGTTTGATTACCTAGCCCAATGGCTCCCCCTCATAAGAACAAGAAGATTAAAATCCATCCAGACGACTCCTCTGATGTCTCCGGGGGGTTGATCAGCAAATCCAACAGAAATTTTATCGATGGAACACCCCGGCCAGAATCTTGGAGACGACTGCAGGAGTCCCATATTTCTCGTTGAAATTGTAATGGAACAGTATCGAATATCTCAGTAATACTACTAACCCTGTCTCATTTTCATGAGACAATAAACTGGAATTCAGTTTTTGAGAAACGAAATCAAGGATATTACGCTCAGTGGATCAATCCTAATGGAAGGTTAGTACTCATGAAGTCTGTTTTGTCTTCTCGTCTTGTTTATCTGTACTCAACTTTACCGGATGCTGCTGAATGAATATCGCCAAAGAGACGGGACCATATAAACGCCAGTTATATATTGTTTTCAACATTCATTTCTGCCAATGAAATTGAAGTTAGGGTGGTACATTCTCGACTGTAGAATCTGCGAGAGCCGAGTCCAGATATCTACTGCCCCGATATTAATAATGATGATGGAACAACA
>JASDQU010503353.1:8630-20141 GCA_032191745.1 Picea mariana | reverse complement strand
TGCCAACAACTGGAGGAAAGAACATTTCAAGGGAATATGTATTGCACTTCAAAATTATATTCACCAGTTTTTAGATGAAAAATATGCCAGCCATTTGCATTGTCCAACTCACATACCAAAACCCCACAAACACTGTCCAACACACAACCTTGGAGGGAGAAAGGTGTATGGCCTATATTGACTCGTATGACCTTAAGAGGGATAAGTTCATAGATTCCGACTTCACTTGGGATCACTTTTCTATGTACGACCTTAGCAATGTCAAATACACAATGTGCAAGTTGTGCATGGGATGCTAACGATCTCTTTCAATTCATTTTTTTATTGTATTGTTCCTTGCAATTAGATTTAGAAACTCAACTATTAATTTGCAATGACAATCTCATCACAACCTTTGATCTCGAGTCCTAAAGTAATGTGAACAATGGGCATTACAAAGTTGTTGGCATTCTTTGATTTCTTGCGGGGATTGAAATTCTTAGCAATTCAACATAACTACAATTGGTAATTCTTCGTTGGCACTAATGACACACTCGGAACAACATATTAACCATAAACAAGAGCAACATATAAAATACATATAAGTGATCTGGAATGGATCATTATGTTTTTTTTTCATCTATCTTAGTCCTTTCAGAGTGGAAAAATTTGGAGGAATCAACATGTAGGGCCATTTTAGTGGTAGGTTCTAGTTTGGAAAATTGAGGTCCAAAATTTTTTGGAGCCATTTTGAGGCATTAAACGACGCTTTTTGGGGTTCTAGTGTTTGAAATTTGTGCACACCCCCTTATCGGTGTTCTACACTCCAAGACCTTTCCAATGGTGTAGACCATGTGCCAATCGAAGTTCGTATGCAAACTTTATGCCTCCCACAAGTTGACCTATTGTGTTGACGACCATGGTACAAGAGGATGCCACGTCAGCCTCCATTACTCATGCATATGGGGCTAGTCACGTGAGAAATTTAAAGAATATTCTAGAAGGTTCAAAACCCTATCACAATTGAGGGTTGAGGAAGTAAAAAACCTACCCCTAGATGGTTATCGGGCTATATTAAATACCAGACCACTAGAAGGAGAAGGGGTTCCATTTTATATTATTGTATTTTGTTCCATAACAGAGAAAAACAACTGGGAGTGGGATATTAGAGAGAATAATAGAGGGGGTTAGTTTTCTGTAGCAACCTAATAGGCCACAGGTCTCAGGTAACTCCATAGAGAGTGCCTTTTCCTTTGTACTTGCATTGTTTCCATACTAGAGAAAAGAGAGCAGAGGAACCTCACATTCTAGATGGGTTTTCTCCCGTAAGGGTTTCCTAGAGAAAATCTTTGTATTATCTTGCGGATGCTGTGTGATTGTACTTTAATTTTCTCTATTTTCCACATCTTATATATTTCATGTATAAGCAGAAAATTAGTAACTAAATAGTATGGAATCTAAAGGAATTTAACCTTCATAGTGTAGATTTCAGTTTTATTTATCAGTTCTGTTGTGATGAACTTTTCTAGTGGAATATCTACGACATTTTACAGATCATATTGGTATTAGAGTAGGTTTTTATTTTGTGTATTTGTGGGAAGTTGCAAAATCCAAGAATCGACTTAAAGAGAAGTCGTAGAGACCCTAGCCATGGCAGACAAGTTTGTTCATAATAACCCTTGAGATCCAACATAAGAGATATTTGAGAGGTTGGAAGCACACGTTTCCGATATTAGTCACAATATGAACCTCCTCATGGTGGCTCTAGCGGAAAGATCGAACCATTCGTAGATGATGGAGGCTCTAACTCAAAGATCAGATCAGAGGGGAAATCAGAAGATCAGGAAGACTCAGGAATGGAGTCGCGGAAAGAATATGAGAAAGAGTAGTCGAGCTCGAGTATCGTTATCCCTTCACAGTCCTTATTCAAGATGGAAGTGAAAGTGGACATAAAGCCATACTAAGGCAAGATCAATGCATTAAAACTGAATCATTGGTTGCAAAAACTAGAATTTTATTTTAGCATTCACCATATAAATGAAGGGCAAAAGATTTCATTTGCTAGATTGAAGTTAGAGGGGCATGCTTTAACCTAGTGAAAAATCCACATAGAAACACTTAGGATGGAGGGTGATCTTCCAGTAACTAGGTGGGAAGACTTCAAAACCCTCATCAAGTCTCAATTCTACCCTATCGGGTATGTAGAGGACCAATGGATCTGATGGCACTACTTCATGCAAAGGAAGGGGAAAAGTGTACAAGAGTACACCACTAAGTTCAAAAAGATGACCATCATGTTGGGTATCTCTCCCAAGAACCTATATGTACTCCTCAAGTATCTAGGGGATTTACACAATATTCTACAAAAGTAGGTGATGCTCTTCAAGCCAAGGATAGTGGATGAGGCATGTGTATATGCACAATACTTGGAACCTGCCTGACCATAACGATATCCTTCCATTTTTGTCATGCCCTCCCTCTATTCCATCCTCTAAAAGGACCATGACAGGTTTTCTTGATCGAAAGGGGGTATCTAGGATGACCAAAGGTATTAGACCTTTCTCCATAGATTAGCGATGACTAACCTAAACCCATTTATATATTTTCTTTAAACATAGGCCAAAAGAAGGGGCAACCAAGTGGTTCGGAGTAGAAAGAGTACTAGAAAGCTTCCAAGGAGAGGAAGAAGTGGAAAGGGGGAAAATATAATAAGAAAATAACCACTACACATCAGTGAAAATATCCTAGCAACCATTGCAATCATTGCAACATTGATGGCCACATTTAGGAAAAATGATGGAAACTATAACCATAGCTGAACCTAAAGAACCACAAGAAGGACATAAAGAAAAAAAACCTTCTAGCCACATATTTGAGCAATCAAGTTGAAAGTATATCAAATGTAGATGAAAAGATTGTTTGCACATATGTGCAGAAGGATGTGAATATGAGTAGCCATTACCACCAGGAAGAGAATGAGATGACCAAGCTCTTCCACATCAATATTCAGGTCAAGAATACCAAGATAGATGCTCTGTTCGACTCTGGTTCACATGATAATCTCATAGTAGCAGATCTAGTCAAGAAGCTTGGATTGGAGGTTCATGATCATCCTAGCTCCTATCCATTGGGTTAGGTAAACAAGGATGCAAAGATAAAGGTAATGAAACAATGTAAGATTAAATTTGCTATAAGTGTTGATTTTACTGATGAAGTGGAATTGGACGTAGTACCCCTTGACATATGTGGAGTAGTGTTTGGAATCCCTTACATGTATATAAGGGATGGAATATTCATGTGAAGATCTAAAAAATACTGACTGATCAAGGATAGGAAGTCCTACATCATCAACGTGCATAAAGGCAAGTCAAAGATCTCACTAGTAAGTGCCAAACAAGCCAAAAAGTTGATTAGTTCTAGTAAGAAATATGTTTTTCTTTTCTTAAGAGAAAATCAGTTTGATGATGAGTCAATGAGAGTGAAGGAATCCCTGGAGGGGTTTACTAAGGAGAAAAAACATGAATTGGATAAGTTTCTAAAGGCATACAGGGGAGTGTTCCAGGAGCCTAAAGGGATACCACCCAAGAGGGAAGTGGAGCATGAAATCCAATTATTGCGAGACTCCCCCTTGCCGAATATTGGGTTGTATAGACAACCTGTTCTAGAAGTGAATGAAGAGAAGAATTAGTTGCAGTAGTTGTTGGATCAAGGTGTGATTCTACCAAGTACCTCACCTTTTGGGTCACCCATCATAATTGTACCCAAGAAGGATGGGACTTGGAGAATGTGTATCGATTACAGGGCCTTGAACAATATTACACTGAAGAATCGTTTGCCAAGGATCAATGATTTGTTGGACCAACTGTAGCATGCCAAGTACTTCACTAAGCTGGATTTGAAATCATGATATCACAACGTACGAGTCAAAGAAGAAGATACTTGGAATATTTCCTTCAAGACAAGGCAAGGTTTATATGAGTGGTTGGTTATGCCATTCGGTTTATGCAATGCATCAACTACATTTATGAGACTAATGAATGATGTTTTACGCCCTTATCTAGATTAATTTGTTATTGTCTATTTGGATGATATACTGGTTTATAACACTACTAGGGAGGAACACATTGTTATCACCGAAAAATTGCTCACAACAGTACATACAAATGAAGAAAGTACTAGCACAACATATCAATCATCACACCTCAAGAAATTACATAACCTATCCATCAAGCAACCAAAACTATACAAATAATCCTTTAATTTCAACGCAATTTCCTTAAAGCTTGCTTGTGCACATCTGCGTGGGCCAACACAATGTTGAATGCGCAAACTGCACGGTTTGCACGACTGTCTCCACAAGAACCCACACGAATGCAGAAACGACACATTAATGTAGTTGGTTGGGCCTCAACCAATTCCAGGTCGAAGTGTACCATGACAAGACTCCAAAATCGACCTGAAATCTAGCTTTGGGGCTATTGAAGGGATGGATAGTACCTTCAAAGGGATCCCATTCACACTACAAGCAAGTTATGAAAAATCTTGCATTGGTCCTATAGATACATGACCAAGGTATGGAAACAAAGATAAGAATTTTGAGTATTGTTATGTTGTTCATTTGGTTTTAGAGAAGCCATCTTTATCTTAGAGCTATTTGAGCATTCATAACTAGTGTTACTCTTCTCACCTCTTGAGAAGTTTAACCATCAAGTCTTCACCATTGCATTTCCATTGTTAGAAGAAAGGGATCTTTGTATTTGGGGGACTCAAGATCCCTCCCAAGGAGGAAGAGGTGACTCATAAGTTCCCATAATTCTGCTAGGTGTTATCAATTCAAAGATCAATCCTATTAGTAGATATCTCTTTGTCTCATTTGCAAGTTTTCATTTGAATTTCTATGCACGCTTGCTTTAGTTTTTTTTTTCTTCTTATTTGTTTTTCTATTTTCTTTATGGTTGATCCACTAATCAACTAACCAAATTCTGTATTGTCTTGCTGGCCTAACAAGGCAACTAAGTGTATTGTTTTTTCTTATCCAAGTGGCAAAACAAGCACGACAATTGACGACTCCACTGGGGAGTTGGATTAAATTCCCCCCCAATTAGGCTATTAGAGATTTATTTTTCACCAATTTGTGTTTGCAGAGATAAAAACCGGCCTAGTCTAACCATTAAAATGCAACAATTGAGCCTTTGATCAAGATAACTCAATTCAGATTTCAGTCCCACCATTTCACTGTGTTTGCGTGGGTTGGGCAAAACAAACACGCAAACCATGCAGATTTGTGCATTTTCCCTTTTTTCTTTTCACGTAGATTGCACACTATGCACAACTTTCGGAACTAACAGCCACACATAAGTCTTCTTTCTCATTGTTTGTAAGGCTTGTTGAGCCTGATTTCACCAAGTAGTTTTAGGTTTATTTTTCAGCACTTTGTAAAACCATAAAAAGTAGACTTGGAGTTTTTTCTTGCACTAGTATTTAGCCACAAATAAACATTTAAAAAGATTAAAATAACCATAACGTGTTTCCTTTTTTTGTTTCCACATGGATAGGTTAGTATAGAATTTGAGCTCTAGAGTTAAGCTTTTTATTTTACAATCATCAACTAAATCGAGACTAGGAGGTTATTTTGATATCCTTGAGTATGCTCTTTCCCTTGCACCTTTGAGTGATCCAGGGGAATCAGAAAAAATGTCTCTTAAGAAAGATCCACCCCCCTTTAAATCAATCAAACAATTAGGAGAGGCCAATACCTCTTAGTTTGATTTTTTGAAACATAATCTTAAAGAAGTAAGGGTCCATACACGCCCACATGCTTGCAATATTAGGATAGTTTAAAAGTTCTTAAAGCAATAAAAAAACAACTTAGGAAGTTTAAAGAATTTGTAAGGGCCCATACATACCCACATGCTTGCAATCTAGGAATATTTTCAAAGTTTTCCTAGATTAGATAATATCCTAGGAAGTTTAAAGGATCAAGAGTAAGAACCCACATGTCCACCATGCTAGTGATCTAGGGATTTTCAAATTTGACAAGGATTGCCTTGAAATTTAGTAAGTTAGAGTTAAACAAGAATTGTAAAGGACCAAACGATATCCACATGTTAAAAATATTGCACTTAACTTATTGAAAATTGATTGACACCACCACTTCTTGCACATAAGAGCACCTCACCACACACTAAAAAATATATGTTAGATACTTGAAACCATAGTATGCTCTTCTCCTCATGCCCACAAGTGATATGGAGATTCAAAAATGTTTTATTTGTCTTTGGAAATTTTTCTACACCATTTTAATCAATGAGGTTGGTTCATGACCCCAATCTCACAACCCATCTCAAATCCTAAAAACAACCATTAAGAAATTCATATTTAACCTCCACAGGAGGAGCACAAAATAAATTTGTAGTCTAAGTTAAGATATCCGGGAAAGGAATCCAAACAACTCCCTTTTATCATTCTTCATTGAAACTTAGAAGTTGTGAAATAGGGAACCAAAATACTCTAAATCAAGCATTCCTACACCATAAGGTAGGGGGATACCCATGAAGGGTCGAGGCCGAGGTCCGGTTGTTCTATAAGTGCCTCCTTGAGTCACCCAACTCTTGGAAAACATCCAACCCGTAACCCATTTCTTAGGTTGAAAATATAAATTTCGTACTTGATCGAGGTAGCTTAGTTTCCAAATCTAGGTTTTTCTACCTAGGTGGCTGTTATGGGCTGCAATCGCATCTCAATCATAGTTTGAATGGATGTTGGGAAATATCACCAGTACTTTCGGTATGTGTCCCCTTCACCCCTCATTATAACTGATTGTTCATACCTTCACTAGTTCCTTTTCCGGTGGGTTCATACCCCATTGTTGAGTGCTTTTAGAAGGCCCAATGCTATTTTGAGAGGAAGGACGTTACATATTTTAAGACATGTGAATTGTATTTCCCCCACGTGGACAAAACCCAAACTACCCTACATTGTTTCTCTTTAGTTGTTTTATGTATGATCAATGATTACATGTAGCTGTAAATGACATTGTTGAGATAGTCCACAAATACAAAAAAAACTTGTTTATTTATTTCTCTCATCACCACTCACACACATCCTTAGAAAGTCCAAAATCATAGGGGAACCACGTAATCCCCATCATTCTAGATGCTTGTAGAACCTCCCTCCATCATTGGGAGGTTTCACCAATTTGGTTGACACATCAACTCAACCATCACATACACTTGTGAATGCTACGGTTTTAGGATCAACCTTGCTTGGTTCCACCTTGCTCGGTGCCAATATCCTAAACAACCCACCCACTAGTCCTCCATCACAAGGAGGCGGAGCCCAACCTTCTTTGCAAGGTACAAGTTCCCAAACTTCCTTGCAAAGAACTACTTCTCAAACCTCACACACCATGGCTGGAAAACCTCTTGCCATGCCATATTTGGCATCACTCAATATCCCATATTTGACCAAATTAACAAATGACCCAATCTTACATGATCCCAATTGGCCTAATATGCCCACCAAGTTACCTTCCGTCATCCCAAAGTTTGAAGGAAAAACAGGTGAAGACCCAACCAACCATATCGTGTCCTTTTATCTGTGGTGCTCTTCCAATAACATCATGGATGATTTCATTCATTTGAGATTGTTCCAAAGAACACTCACTGGTCCATCTACCAAATGGTAAGTGAATGAGAAATCAGGGTCCCATGTGACCTTTGAATCATTGGAAAAATCCTTCTTTCAACTATCTGTGTGTCATGATATTGGTTTGGAGATTCTCTCTGAATTTTAACAAAGCACAACAATCCACAAAAATGCACATTGCTGATCATATTCATGAATGGGGCAAGAGAATAAGTATTTGCAAGGCATATACCACCCCCCAATAACAATTAGAGTGGTTCCTTAAATCACTAGTCCTGGTCATAGCCAAATATGTGGCCACCAATTTACCTCAAACTAAAGAGGAATCCATCTCAAAAGCTCAACAATTTTACCTCATCTACTCCCAATCGGGGTACCTTTACTCCATACTATCCAATGCTCCTCATCCTCTACCCTTTGGCCAAGACAAACCAAGATCATCCCATGCTGCATATGGGCTGATCGGCGCCATGGACCATGTTAACCCACATTCTAAATTGGTACCCACATTTGGGGCCAATCAATAATGCCATCTATACGGGGGGAACCCATACTATCCTTCTCCTATTACTCAACTAACTTTCATGGTACCTCCTACACCCACGATGGTGTTAGTACTAGATTTGACCTAGCGATTTGTGCACACCCTAAATAAGGTTCCATGTCAAAATGTGAAGAATGAGAGGCCGAAAAAGAACTTATAGAGCTCATGGATCAAAGAGGAAAAAATATGATCAAGGGCCCATAAAATCTAATAGTGAAAATCAGGTCCTGAGGGCCCAAAAAATCCAACAGTGAAAATCATATCTTAAGGGATCAAAGCCAAGTATTCAAAGTTTGAGCACTTATTGAGAGCATAAAAGGAGATAATCACATCCAAAATAGGCTTAAACCCCCATCCAAATAGAATCATATCATAAGACCAAGGCTTAAGGGGAAATCATCGACGAAGGTGTGGGGTCAATTATCTAACGACAACACACGAGCCTGATCAACGACTGATGATACAAGTCGCACCAGAAAGATGTTCGGGAGTTAACACAACATCAGGGTGCAATGATGGTTTTAAGGAGCTATGTGTCAAAGAGTGGATGGTGTCTCATGGTAGGCTACGAAAAAGTAGAACCACTTCCCTAGGGATGTGAAAGTGTTATTATGGTCCCACCAGGTTGCATATCCACCAACTCATCGTGTATATGTCCATCCATGCAATGCCACCTTGAGCCAACGTAGCAGTCCGCCTGGATGTCGAGGAAGTCGATGAGGACCTGACAAGTCAATAACACATATTTTTGAGCTTGTCAAGGATCGACACTTGTAATGAGAAGGCCCACCAAGATTTTGGATACCATATAGAGCCTAGCCACACATATGTCGAGTCCTTGAAGAAAATTCTGTGCTGACATGTGCCAATGCTAAGCTTCCATGTGTCCATAGGTTCATGGTGAAGTCAACATGACATCATCCAAATTTTGTTCATTTTTATTGAACTTTAAAAGGATCCGAACCATTGGAAAAGGAATGTGTCTTTCGAAAAGGGGCACAAGGGAGAATGTCTCAGGCGAGTGGAGGATTCACTGAAAAATCTACAAAATCAGTTGGAAAAGTTGTGACACATAACAAGACGTCTAGCCTCACGTTCACATCCTTTTACGCACCATCATTTCGTTGCTTGCACATGACTGAGGCTAGNTTTTTTTACCTCCTATCAGTTGTTTGTGTAAACACGTGTCAAACTCTTATAAGGACGAAACTGCGAAGATCATGAGCCACCCATCTTTGAGTAATCTGGTTTCTAAAGGTTAGTTACTTGGATACCAAGTGTTTCAGATGATGACCCACCTGCGTCGACCCTCTGCTCAAGAGTGGATTATGAACCATATTGGTTGTAGAGTTTGGGAGAGTGTGTTCTGCACTTCATTAAGAGAGGAATATCCTTCTCTAGTATCATTATCTTGACCTTGAGGAGAAAAGGGCATTCAAGAATCTACCCTAAAGTGTAATGGCCAATCCAATTTGTGTGTTAACACATAAGATTGATCATGTAAAGGACGATTTATGGTTTTTAGAGCCTACATTTAACCATATCTCCAGGTATTATGTCATACCATCAACTAACAACCTCTTCGGAGTGTGCAAGATATATTTGAGTTGGCGCTGCGAACTAGTTAAGGAAGAGGGTTGGAGGTTAGGTAGCTTGCAGGCATCTGAGTGCAAATATGAAATTACCAGCATCAACCTCATAGCCATCAGGTACTCCATGATATTTTTTGTCCTTTTTAGAGTTCAGGAAGGGTTTGGTTACTTGATTTTCCTTTGGCGTTGCAAACTGGCTCAGGCGTTGCGAATTGAAATAGGTGCCATGAAATGCGCTACAAAATTTTCTGTAGAAACGGATTTTACATATTTGATCATAAATCCAAAAACATGATGTGGGTTTCTCTGAAATATTTTGTGGAGGAATATGATATCCTTGTTGACTTGCTTACCAAATTTCATCCTGACCCAGTTTGGCATTTGAGAGAAACAATTAAAACACTAGTGCGCTATGAAAAGTGTTGCAAATTCTCTATTTTGCATAGTTGTTGGATATTTGCCTTGTTGGGAGGTTTCCACCTGTCAAGGAGGGTTGGAATGAATTCTCATGGATCAATTAGATGTCAAGGGACACTTTCACCTAAGTTTTATCTCCATTAAATACCTCATGCAGTGAGTTGGAAACAATTTATTAATGACTTCCCACAATTTCCTAAAAATTAACAGTTTGTTGGATTTTTGTCTCTTTGACTATTGCTACCTAGCTCCAAGGCCTAGAATCCAATGGAAGAGATGGGATTCGACCTCCTAAGGATATTTTGATGCTATTTTCTATTTAAGAGAGGGGGGATTTCTTGGAGAAGGGTTGGATTCATGAGCCAAGAGAGGCTAGAGAGAGTAGGAGCAGGCAATTTCCCTCTGTGTGTTCATTTGTAAGCCTGTGGGCATTTTATGATTGTAATCATTACTTCCATTGAAGACTCACGAGAGCTGTGATTTTGAGATTGTAATTCTTGTGTTTTATATATATTCTTATTTGAATATATTGCATATTTGAGGATCAAAGGATGCCAATGATTTATGGATCCCTAAGCAACAGAGGATCTGTTGTAATTTTTCCCATCAATCATTGTTTTATTCAAGTATTTGTTGATTTATTAAACTGCGAGGATCTCTGTTTAGTGAACATTCTATCTTATGTTTTCCTTCTTCATTCTTCCATCTATCATAATATAATCTTATTTTATCTTGAGCATCTTTAGTGCCTTTGATGAGTAGAATGTTTATGACTCCATTTCCCATTGGTGTAGCCTACTGATCTGCAATTTTCTGCCCTCTCCCTTTCTTTCTCCATCTTGTTGATCCACCTATTCAAACCAAAACTTATCTTTTACATTATTATGGGTGCTGAGCTTACAATTTAACAGTCAAAGTGTGACTTTAATTGCTAACACTGTGCATTGGAGAAGTTTGAAGCAGAGGATTCAAGGGATTGGTAAATTGCACCCTATGCTATTGGGTGTTGTTAGATAAAAGGAGATGTTTAGCCTATCATCATGGAATATGAGGTTAAATTTAAGGTGCCATATCTATTATAATAGTAGAAAACATAAATACTGCAGAGAATAACACAAAACAACACAATATATGAAACCACATTGTTGGATTACAGAGAGGGGGGGTGAATCAGTAATGAGAAATTATACCAATTATTAATCCTTTAAACCGCAAAGTATAATATTTTACTTATTCAACCATGTTCATCTGTTCATCATCAATATATTATTGTATCATAAGCATTAACATTCATCTGTGCATAATAAACAATAACAAACACATCCACATAAT
>JASDQU010503352.1:67298-77336 GCA_032191745.1 Picea mariana | reverse complement strand
ATCAATACATTAATTGTGCAATACCGTAAGTAGATCATTTTCAATGTACCATTGATTTGAAAGCCATTTTTTTTAAGCCGCATTAGAACTGTGCTGCAGAATATTATAGTAAATGGAGAATTATTTGTAGTGTTGCAGTACGATTTGAAAGCTGCGCTCCAACGGAGGATTACGTGGGCGGCATGTGCAGAACTTCCTTTTTTTGCGGTCCTCCATCCAAATCGTCTGATTGATTTTACATTTATGAAATGTGCAATCCCAAAGAGAAGACGACAGGGTCTTACCTTGTACGTGCGCCATGCAGTTCTGTTTCTTCTCAAGCTTATCTTTTACCCGATAATGGCAGTCTACAAGATAACATCCATCGTCGAGACAAGACAAGATCCAATTGATTGATGGGCAGCATTGCAGTTAGCATTGTGTTCCAACGAGCAACAACACATTTCTGTTTTTCCACGTTTCCAATATATCCTTCGCTCTACTTCCTTTCAAATTTTTCTTTGGGCAATGTTATTTCACCATTTTAATTTGAAAAGGTGTAGGTTAAATCTTTACTAAATAATTTTCGATTATTTTGGGGGATATTTTCCTCAAATTTGATTGAAATTATTAGATCTATATATGTGAGTTTTTATTTTTGTATAGTGATTCAAAGATTTTAAACATGTTAAATCCATTTCTACATTCAAAAATAGATTTGAAGACAGAAAAAAGTTATTTCTTAAAATAGTTAGACAATAATATCTGACTAACTCTCCGTCTTTTAAACTTTTCTTTTATAGATATTATATGACCATTTTGATTAGAACATATGACTAAAACATAAATTTGACTAATATTAGTATTAAATGCCTAAAATCCGACTTATTAGACTACTCTTTTATTGTCACCATTAGATTTAAGCTCTGGTCATAAAGCTGTTCAAACGAGCTTTAGTTTTTGGGTCAAGCTAAAAAATTTACATTTTTTATTTTTGGCAATATAATTGATGATAAAATTACAATTTTACATTGTTTAAATCTCATTTTTTAATACATAAATCTATTCAGTGTCCTCAAAAACCTAGCATGCCTGGAATATGCAAATGTCAATCACTGAAATATGAAATTGTGTGAACTTCTAACTAGATTTTATGTAAAACTGGTGGGACAAATAATGCCAGTATCTTTGTCTTGGGAACTACTTTACAACTCAGTATGAAAGAGATGTTTCTGTCTACTTTATAACTTAGTATGAAAGAGATGTTTGTCTCTAGAAATGCTCTACAACTTAGAGCATCTCAATACGAAAGATACTTGATTGAATACATAACATTAAAAAATAAAAATAAAAACGGAAATAATTTACTGAAATTACTGAAAACTTTTAACACAAAGTAATAGGCCTTGCCATTCAGCTTCTAGAATCTTTCAAAATATGTAAAATATATTATTTTGCAATTAAGAGACAACTGTAGGAGTAAGCTAACTAGGGAGCAGACAGATCCATTTTTCAGGCAAAAAAATGAACCTGAATCCGGCCAGATTTTCAGTGGTAATCTGAGTTTTACATGGATCAAAATTCCATGCATTTCAAAACCTTACCCAGGGGTTTCACCCCATTTTAAACCAACCCAAATAATCAGAAAATCAACCAAAATTCTAGATTAACCCAAAATTTAAAACCACACCACCAAAAAACCTACCAGAAAATAACAACTGTCTACCTGCAACAAACTATATCTAATTTTATATTATCCTATAGTGGAGTCGGTAGAGCCTGAAGGCTTCTGTATTCATCAGAAATGATCTGAAACAAGGGACAGGAGGGAATTTATTTGCCTGAACTTTAAATTTTCCCATCCCAATAAATTTCCATCCTTGACGCTATGTTCGAATTAATTTAGAAAATCGTTACAATTTTGATTGCTCGGATCGTTTAGAATATATTAATTCCCTAATTTCAACCGAAATACAACCTATTTTTTATGGACTGTCGGTACACTCTATTTGGCTCAGTTTTACGAACGTCTTTACTTTCATAATATCGTGTGTTAGTTTGACAAATCGAATAAAATCGTTTCTTTGACGGTGTAATGACAGGCTTATGGTCTTATGGAACAGTTGCATCAGATTGACTCATTGTGCTTCGTATGGGTGTTTTTAATTTCTCCATTTAAAATCTATCTCATGGAATAGCATATGGAATACCATACAATACAGAATGTTTATTGTAAATAATTTTTCCAAATGCTTTCACATATTTATGTAGCTAGAATCAGTTGAAAAAAGTCATTTAGTAGAGCAATTAGAAAATGTTTTTCCCATATTACAAATTATATAATCTATTGCAAATAATTTAAAAAAAAAAAACATATAGTTTTTTCCTTATTTAAAAACTATCTCATATAATATAGCATGAGTGGGCCTAATGGTTAAGAATAGGTGTTTCCTCCTAAGAGGTTACAAGTTCAAATCCAGATTCAAATTCATTGTGCGACATACAAAAATGCTTTGAATCGTCACCGAAGATGAGGGAGCAGATTCTTTAAGATGAACGATGGAAGTTGAAGTGGACACTTCCCATCCAAAAGTGACTCGAATGTGGGAGCCGAGAAAATGCATACCACAGACTAATACTTCTCAAAGATATGTTATTAACTTAGATCGAGTGGGGGAAAACACTCAGTTCATGAAGGAATATGCCCTGATAGGGAACATGATTTAATCAAAAGGGTCTAGGCTTGGTGGAATCCCAAAGGCCAATACGACCTCCAGTTGGGCTCAAAGGGATTCTTCACAATCATCTCCTTCAATCTAGAAGACAAAGACTCGATATTCGAAAATTGTCCATATTTCTTCAACTCTCCATGCTTATACTTAAGGGTCAAGGCTTGGTGGAATCCCAAACGCCAATACGACCTCCAGTTGGGCTCAAAGGGATTCTTCACAATCATCTCCTTCAATCTAGAAGACAAAGACTCGATCTTAGAAAATTGTCCATATTTCTTCAACTCTCCATGCTTATACTTAAGATTCTAGATGGACTGCTTCAGCCTAGAAAAGGAATATTTCTCTTTTGCACCAGTTTGGATTCGCCTTTATTCCCTCTCCCGGGAGTTCCGGTTGGAAGAAATTCTCAATGGCATAGGCAACATCATTGGCATCTATGTTAAATCTTCGGAAGGAACACGACAAAAAAGGTATAATTCGTATGCTCACATATGTGTTTATATGAATATCTCTAAGGCTTTGCCAGGTTCCCTAACCCTAAAATACCAAGACGAGGAATGAACATAAACTATTGACTTTGAGCACATTTCTTTCCATTGTAGAAAATTTCATGAACACAACCATCTCTTTTGGAATTTCCCATTAAATCTACCCGTGCACACATCTGAGGAAGGGTAGAGTAATAAAAAAGAGGGCTTTACCTAAGTATAGGGATGCAAGAAACCTAATCCAAGAAAGCATGGCCTAGGACAAAGCAAGAATCCTTCCACCAACAACTCTTTAGACATTCTCAACAAACTTCCTAATACCTAGGAGGTGGAAATCCTGCACCAACATGAAAACAGAGAAAGCACCAAGAGAAAAGCCAAGCAAACTCCAAAGCCAATCTTGGAGTAGATAATATTGCCTAGCTCTCTTGTCGAGATGCAAGTGGACCAAACAACATGAGAGGGGGAAGACCTGGAAATGTTGGTCGATGAAAAATACTTAGTTGATATTGATCTAGATCTACTAGAGGAGACTTATAAAAAAAAAGAGCTACAATCCCTCCCTCCTAAGCAATTATACAATTTTCACAAAGTATATATTGACTCCACAGTGGGGGATGTACATCTAGATCTAGGGGAGGATTGGGAATCCATCTCCACCCCAACAAAAAAAATCGAAAAATGCCCAAGGAAATAAAACGACGAGGTTGTAAGTCAACACAACACCTCATCCGCAAGGTGGGAAACTTTATGATCAACTCAAGATAGATTAAAAATATCACCAAGGGCTTCTTCTCACCCCCACTCCTTTATCATCATGGATATTCTCTCTTGGATTGTAAGAGGCCTAAATGGGAGAACAAAGAAAAGAGATCTTCGCAACTGCATAATGGCAGAGGAACCAGATCTACTATTTCTTCAAGAGACAATATGTGTGGGGACCATGAGAGAAGAGATATTTGCAAGGTCTTGGAGGAAAATAAATTGTATATTTAATGACTCTAATGGTGTGGCGGGTGGATTAGCCATCTTATGGAACCCCACGATTGTTATTTTGGATAACGTTTACTATAGGACCTTGACGATAACAACACATTATCATGCCATTGGATCCAGCAGGGGGGGTGTCATCACAAATGCCTATGGGCCCTAATCACCACGAGAAAAGGATAACTTCTTAAAAAAATTCAAATCCTTGGGTAATCTTGTGGGTCAACAGAGATGGATAATTGGAGGATATTTCTTCAACATCATCATCTCCTTGGACAAAAAGAGAGGTGGAATTAGAATATTGGACAAGGACAATGAAAAATTTCAAAATCTCAAAGAATACCGTCCGATAGACATTGAAGCCCAGAATGGCATTTTCACATGGACCAACAAGCACTTTAGTACGCAACAGGGAGCTTGTCGGTTGGATCGCTTCCTGATCTCGGAATCCCTCATGTTGGAAGGTATTGTGATAGAGGCAAACATTTTCCCCAAGTCAAGATCAAACCACCGACCAATTCAATTTTGGTTCGATACCATTTGCACCCCTAAATTCAAGCCTTTTTGGTTTGAAAATTCCTGGCTCACTCACCCATATTTTCATGAGGTATCCCATAAATGGTGTTCAGAAGCAACAATTACTCGTCGAACCCTCATGTATAGATTTTAACAAAGGATAAATAATTTCAAGTAGTTTCTATGAGAATGGAACAAAAATTTGTTTGGCAACATTTTTCAGGCCCAAAGATTAATTGTGCAATGCTTGGAGGAGATTCAAAAAGAATTAGTTTCTCAATTCCCCATGGATTCCCTACAGGTTGAGGAGGAGCTTCTAAAAAAAATTGGAAGAAATAAATCAGTAAGAGGAAATCCTCTGTCTTAGAAATCAAGAGTACAATGGCTCAAAGATGGGGAAAACAACACCAAGTTCTTTCATAGATCCATGATACATAGACTAAATGTGAGTCACATAACCAAACTAGAAAATGACCAAGGCCAACTACTCATAGACAATGAAGAAATGGAGAATCAACTTATCAATTATTACAAAAATCTTCTTTTGGAGCTGATCCTTGATTTCTCTCAAGCCATCAATAAAATCATTGAGCACATAGAAAATCTCATCTCTCCATAAAAAAAATGAACCACTCATGCAACCTATCTCAATTGAGGAGTTGGATCATGCTATGAAGGAAATTCTGGTGGGAAAGTCCCTAGGGCCAAATGGATTTACCACAGACTTTTTTCACCACTATTGGTTGATGGTGCAGGAGGAGGTTTGGAAGCTTCTAGAGGAATCACACTCCTTGGGTAAAGTATTATCTTCTATCAATGCCACTTTCCTCACTAATCCAGGTGGATATTGGTGGCCACCCACCTATTCCAATTGGCTCCTTGTGTCCGTTTTTTGTTCAACACATTCTTTTGTACTTCTTTGTAATTGTGGGTTCTACACTTTTGGGGATATCTTAAGCTCCACACATCCTCCAGGTGGATACAGGTTGCCTCTCTCCCAACCCAATTGGATTATTTTGTATGTTTTCATGTCAACACATCTTGTTCTACTTCCGGGGCCGTTTTGGGGCCCTAAACATAGTTTTTTTGGATCGCCACAGTGAAACTGTATATGGAGTTAGAGTTTGATGATGGGATGTGTAGTTCTCTGAAATACCTTTCCATTGGGCTATCATGCACCTAAAATGAAGGTCGTATGCAAAAGTTACGACCCTAGGAAGTTGAGGTACCAAATTACACCAACTTACCCATAGAGCCCACATGAATTTTAGCGTTTCACCTTCTATGGTTAGGTTTTTGGATGTCTAGGGTTTTGAAATTCATGAGTAATATCAAAAAGGCCCTTGGAGCCTCATTGTAATCCATTCTTCTCATACAAATGCACGTAGCAGCCACATCTCTTCTCAGAGATAGCTACCACCATTCAAGCAAGTCTTTCAGTTCTGCAGTTTTATAGTTTAAGCCTATTTCATTATTTAATAGAAGATATTGTTCACTAGATATTTTTGTTATTCTTTATATCTCTGTCTTTATTGTATTCAGTTTGTTAATGAGTTTGTTCCACTCCTAAATCCGAATCAATGTTATCATAGAGGTCTTCTCTTCATTTATTTTTCTTCGTGCATGTCCCCGACAAGATCTCGGTACAAGAAGTTGGGACTCAAACCAATCGATCCATTACAAGATCGACCACACCAAGCCTAAAAAAAACCCATGGGGGATGAAAAGAAAGATGATGGAGCAAAAGATCCTAGTAAAATGTTTCTCGAGGAAGCCCTCGTGCGACAAAGAAACAAAATGATGGACAACTTCGTGCAGATCCTTCGACAGTTGCCCATGGGAGAAGCATCTTCATCAAGCGGCCGTGCAACCCCCTTCAAGGTACAAGTAAATTTTGATATTTCATTATTTGAAGGACTGATAGATGTGGATGTTGTAGATAAATGGTTGAATCTGCATGAAGGATTCTTTTCGATCCACAATTTTTTTCGATAGGGAAAAGATCACTTTTCCACTCAAGGTCATTCCCCATGTTAAAAACATGTGGGATACTTACTCTGAGCAAAGGGACGTGGAGAAATCTACAATTTTTGTGGTGGCCCCTACATGGGACTCCTTTCGGGACGCCATTAAAGAACAATACTACCATGTTGGAAGCTACAAGGACTAGTACACCAGATGGACCACCCTACGCCAAGAGAGGGACCATATAGTATGAGATTTCACCAACATTTTCCATACCTTACACACCAAATTGGGTATCAAAGAGTCTAAGCGTCAACTGGTGCTCAAATTCCAAAACTATTTGCATAGATACATTTAAAGAGAAATGGAGTTCCTAGACATCGCCTCATTGGGCACGACTTATAGTTATGTTGTCAAGATCGAGCAAAAGTTTAAGCATAAAAGGCGAGAGTTTGGATCTGCAAACCCATGACATATGAAGTGGGGCAAAGGCAACCCTAACCCACATAACAAAGGACCAAGTTGAGATGGTTGCCCTTAGGACAACCAGTCCAAGCCGCAACAAAAGAAGGGAAATGAGAAGACGAAGAAGGACATGGGAAAATGGTGTGAGTACCATAAAAGTCCTTGGCACAACATCGATGAATGCCACTCCAATAAGTCCCTCATGGTCGAGCTGAAGGCTTTTGAGTCAGAGGCCGATTCTGATTCTGAGTCAAATCTCGAAGGAGGGAAGCGGATTATCGATGTTGAACCCAGTTCCACTGTCTCTACCACCAAAGTCCAACCAAGAGAAATAGAATAACCAGAGGAAGGGGAATGCCTCTTTCACTTGTAGATGTGGATCAAGGGGGCTCTGCTTCATTTCATTCTCGATAGTGGTAGTCAGAAGAACATGATTTCAGTAGAGGTATTCAAGTGGCTAGACCTTCCAATGACACCGCACACGCAACCCTACACCATCCATTGGCTTCGCCAAAGAAGAGATCTTTGTGTCAGCCAACAGTATCGTCTGCCCTATGACATCAAGCCTTTCAAAAATGAGGTATTATGTGATATTTCTCCCCTTGAAGTTTGTGATGTTATTTTAGGACAACCATATTTGTGGAAGCCTCATGTTGTATATGAGTCTAGACCCCGTAGTGTTATTATTACTTTGGGTAGACAATTGTACAGGATCCTAGAGGGGGCACCACCTACTGCTATTTCTTTAATCTCTGCTAAGAAATGCAGTAAGGTCATTTCACAGACTGGGAAGTTAATCTTCTTTCTGATCTGTGCTCAGAGTAAGAAGAATTTTTCTGCCACATCCATGGCCTCTACATAATGCCTCTCTTTGTAGCAACAACAAGTGGACATGATCGTGGAAGAATACAGAGACATCTTATCCTCACCTACAAGGGGTACCAACACACTGCCAAGTCAAGCATCCAATTGATCTGACTCCCGACACACCTCTACCTAATGGACCAGTGTATCGATGCTCGTTGATGGAGAATGACGAGATTGGGCGTTAGATCTGAGAGATTCTTCAAAATGGGCACATCAGACCCAACTCCTCCCCTTGCGGAAGCCTGGTTGTACTGCTGCAGAAGAAGGATGAGACTTGGCAACTTTGCATTGATTATAGAGCCTTAAACAAAATCACAGTCAGGAATTGCTACCCCATTCCCAGGATTGATAACCTTCTTGAGCAAATCAAGGGGGAAAAGTTCTTTAGCAATATTGACCTAAAGTATGGCTACCACCAGGTTCCCATCAAACCAACTGATGTATGGAAGACAACCTTCCTGTCTAAAGAAGGTCTCTAAAAATGGCTAGTCATGCTCTTTGGCTTAACAAATGCACCAACCACTTTCATGAGATTGATGGATGATATATTGAGACCCTTCACCAAATCCTTTGTGGTAGTATATTTTGATGACATCCTCATCTTCAATAGAACATGGGAGGAGCACATGCGGCATATTCAGCATGTTTTGAGCAATCCACAACAACACAAGCTTTATGCCAACTTGGAAAAATGTTATTTTGGCATGAACAAGGTCGAATACTTGGGCCACATTGTTGATGAGCATGGGGTACATGTTGATCCAACTAAGATCCAAGTCATCTGTGACTGGCCAGCATCGACCACACTGACCGAGCTTTGGAGCTTTTTGGGACTAAACAACTTCTACCAATGGTTCGTGTTGGGATTCTCACATATTGCATGGGCCCTCAACCAAGTGACCAAGGGAGGTGGTAGGGATAAGTTCATGTCGGGGAAGGTGAAACAACAAGAATTCGATGGTCTGAAGCATCGCTTGTGCTCAGCTCTAGTGGTCTCCTTGCCTGATCTACAACAACCATTCAAGATTGAGACTGATGCATATGACTATGTTGTGGGCATAGTTCTCACTCAGAATGAGAATTCAGTGGAATACCATAGTGAGAAACTCTCTAATACTGTCCGGAAATACCCCACCTATGACAAGGAAATGTATTCCATTGTACAAGTCTGTAATCAATGGAAACATTACATTTTGTCGAAAGAAACGATCATACACACTTATCACCAGCCTCTACAACTCATGTAGACACAAGGGATATTGCAGAACGACCACCATCAGAAGTGGTCCACCTACCTGCAACAGTTCCATCTCAACATCAAGTATAAGATAGGTATCTCCAATCGTGTCGCTGACTGCCTCAGTCGGCCTCCTGTGGCTAGACTCACCGATGTTATCTATTCTTGTGGACATGAAGCATCTGAGTGGCCCCAAATTTATCAACAAGATCCATACTTCACCACCACCTATCAGTTCTTGGGTACACGCGCAACTTTCACTGATTTCCACATTCAAGATAGACTCTTATGCCACCTAGGCCATCTCTATTTTCCTACAAGCAAGCGTGGAAAGATGATTTGGGAATCCCACTATAGTCATGTGGCAGGACATTCTGGTGTAGATAAAACTATGGTCATTATTCAGAAACATTTTTATTGGTTAAAACTTCGATAGGACATCAACAAGTATATCAAATCTTGCATTGCATGTGCCATTGCCAAGCCAGCCATCAAGAAGCAAGGGTTATACACCCCTCTTCCTATTCCCGATAAGCCTTGGCAATCCATCTCAATGGATTACATGTCTAGCTTGCCATCCACTAAGAAAGGAAATGACTGTGTGTTTGTGTTCGTTGATCGATTTTTGAAGATGTCCATCCTCACAGCCTGTAAGAAGAATGTCACATCAGCAGATACTGCCAATCTCTTCTTCGAAAGAGTGTAAGTCCAATTTGGGATACCACAGACCATCATCTCTAACTGAGACAACAGGTTCCTCAACACCTTTTTGTTGAGTCTCTAGTTTGAGTTGGACAAC
>JASDQU010503352.1:53801-67287 GCA_032191745.1 Picea mariana | reverse complement strand
GAGAGTCTCCCATATGTCCAACACAATTACAACAGGTCTCTCCATAGTTCCACCAACCATAGCCTATTTCAGGTGGGTCTGGGATTCCAACGCTTGGGACCCGTTGATGTTGCACTTCCTCTTGCCACCGCATAGAAAGACTCTTCCCCTGATCAATATATGATCGACAAAGACAACAAATTCAGTGAGTGGATTCAGCACATCCACCAACAGGTCCAAGAGATTCTGTAGAAATCCAATGCTAAGTATAAGGAGTGCCATGATCAACATAGGGTACCACACTAGTTTCAAGTTGGTGAGAAAGTCTGGTTACATCTGTAGATGGATCATCTCACTAGGCCCCATCACAAGCTTCACCCACTTCATTATGGCCCTTACACTATCACCAAGGTTGTGGGTAGCAATGATTTTGAGATCAACACTCCACCATTCTTTGGTATGCATCCAATATTCAATGTGGACCTCCTTCGACCGTATTTTCCACCATTATTGTACACCTCTGAGATCATAGAACAACTGACACCAACCGAGCTCAACCCTGACTGCATGGAAAAATCATCCACTGATCATATAGTGGACACACAGTTCAAGGGCACTCGCAAGCAGCGGATTCATATTTATTGGGTTGTCAAGGCAGGGAAACTCGTACACCAAGGAAAGTGGCTCAACAGGGGAAAAATCTAGCAGAAGTTTCCTCAACTAATGAGGGAGCTTAATGCAATGGAGACCATTGCTTTCTAAGGGGGTAGGATTGATCCAGGTGGATATTGGTGGCCACCCACCTATTCCAACTGGCTCCTCATGTCTATTTTTAGTTCAACACATTCTTCTGTACTTCTTTGTAATTGTGGGTTCTACACTTCTGGGGTTGTCTGAAACCCCACACATCCTTGAGGTGGATAAAGGTGGCCTCTCACCTAATCCAACTAGCTTATTTTGTATGTTTTCATGTCAACACATCTTGTTGTACTTCCGGGGCCATTTTGGGGCCCTAAACATTGTTTTTTTGGCTCGCCATAGTCAAACATTAAACATAGTCATAGTTTTATGGCAAAATTTGAAGTTCTTTGAAAGACCTTTCCAACGGGCTATCACACATCTAAAATGGAGGTCGTATGCAAAAGTTACAACCCTAGGAAGTTTAGGTACCAAATTACACCAACTTACCCATAGGGCCCACGTGTATTTTAGCGTTTCATGTTCTAGGGTTAGGTTTTTGGATGTCTAGGGTTTTGGAATACATGAAAAAAGGCCTCTGGAGCCTCATTGTAGTCCATTCTACTCAAACGAATGTGCATATAAACCACATTTATTCTCAAATATATCTACCATCGTTCGAGAAAATGTTTCATTTCTGCAATTTTATAGTTTCAACCTATTTCATTATTTAATAGAAGATATTGTTCACTGGATATTTGTGTTATTATTCATATCTCTATGTTTATTGTATTCAGTGTGTTAATCAGTTCATTTCGCTCCTAAATCTATATCACTCATGCTCATACCCAAGGAGGAAAGGGTAACCCACCCAAATAAATTTAGACCCGTTACATTATGCAATGAGATATATTAACTTATAAAAAAAGTTATTGCACTTAGACTCAAGGCAATTCTACCATTTATTATCTCGAAGAATCAGTCAGGATATGTGGAAGGACACCAGATTCTAGACAGTGTCATGCTAGCACATGAGGTGATCCACTCGAGTCTCCCTTAAATCTATGCGAAATTTAGGTATGCTCATAAAACTTGACCTCTCAAAGGCCTTTGAAATATTAAGTTGGAAATACATCCGCTCTATTATTTCTTCTTTTGGATTTTGTAATTACTGGGTAAATTGTATATTAAATCTCACGTCCATTGCCTTATTTTCTATACTTGTCAAGAGTGTCCCTTCAACAACCTTTACTAACTCACGAGGAATCCATCAAGGGGTCCCCCTCTCCCCTTTCCTCTTGGTAATTATGGTTGAAGAGATCAATTGTTACATCAAGGAATCCATAGCATATGGCTCCCAACAAGGTCTTCCCCTCCATGATATCCAACCAACAACTTCACGTAGTCAATTTGTGGATGACAACATGTTAATGGGAACACCCACAACACATGAAGCATATAAATTAAATCACATTCTTTATGATTTTAGAGAAGCTTCAAGTACCTCTGTCAATCTAGAGAAATCCCAGGTCTTCTTCTTTAATAGAGGTCTTGGGCTCTGTGATCCACGTTTTCTCATTGAAATAATGGATGCAAAAATATGGTGGAGGTGGTTGAAGCACCCAAAAGAATTATGGGAAAGGTTGTGTAAAAACAAATATGCTCCATATATTGATAAAACTCATCTAATCAGAATGACAAATCAGATTCTAAGATCTAATATCTAGAACGTAGCGAGGCACAATCGACCCCTCATTCAGGAGCATTCCTTCTGGGAGTTAAGAGAAGAACAAGATGCCTTCTTCCAGTTAGACTCTTGGCAGAAACTCCCTCCACTACAATCCTTGGAAATCCTACATCAACTCCAAGCCTAAATTCCAAACGAAAATACGATAAAGGTAGCCAACTTATGCAAATAAACAACCCCAAATTCTCACTGGAGGGATTGGAAAACCTCGTACAAGGATCTGAATCTTCCAGCTGACTGCAACTTAGACTCCTAGAATGAAATTTCTTCCTTGAGGAAGATTTGCAGACGAGAGGGTCAAGATATTTTACACTGGGGGAACTCTACAGCTAGTACTTTTACTATCAAAGAAGCCTACTATCTTAAAACACAATTTCATTTACTTCCCATGAATCCGATCTGGCATAACATTTGGAAATTGCACCTATGGCCAAAGGTTTCTACTTTTCTTTGGATTCTAGTACAAAATAGAATCTTAGACTAGGATAATTTAAGAAAAAAAGGATTTATTGGGCCCTTGACGTGTCCTCTTTGTATGTAGCAAGAGGAACATATGGAACACCTCTTGAATCAGTGTCCTTTCAATGTAGAACTTTAGGATAAGGTGGCTCATATCATGAGGAAAACATACTGAGTAGGAGACAACATCACTCACTCTATATAAAGGTGGAGAATGAATGCCTACACCAATCCAATTCTCAATAGAATTTGGCAGTTGCTTCTGGGATATGTTGTCTGGAAAATCTAGAAAGAACGAAACATAAGGGTCTTTCACTCCAATCCCTCCTTAATGGATTTTGTATGGTCCAATATCTTTGACAGTACTGAAGAAATTGTGAGATCACAATAGTGGTTCGAAGAAGACCTCACCTACAATCCCAATGAGAGAATTATTCTCTCCTAGTGGAATTTGAACATTGACCCTTCCCTATATCCCACTGGATCCAGTCCCCACACCATAGTAAATCAAAGTCCAAACACCTAGCAATGTCCCCCTCTCGGATTCTATAAATTGATTTTTTATGTAGCCTCTAAGGGAAATCCGGGCCCAGCTGGCTTTGGGGTGGTGATAAAAAATAGTGAGGGGAGAATCAACCATATAATGGCAGAAAATTTGGGATTTGATGTAACGCGTGAAATCATGAGGATGGGTGTCTATTTTTCTTGTTTTATGAGAAAAAAAACAGTATTTTCACAAGTTCTTCAACTTCTGGCATACAAAATTATTATTTTTATTTAGAATTTCACTTTACAGTAAAAATAAAACTTGTGAAGAATTTTGTTAGTTTTCCAATAATTATTTTTCAATTTTTTTATATGAAGATTTGATATGTCAATTTGACAATTGTTTAACAATATGTTCCTTAAACGTGAACGGAATGATAATGAGTTATTCCCTCCCCCCCCCAACAATGTATCTATTATTAAACTTTTGTTTTTAACAAACGAAATATACTGCAACAATCTACAGAGACTCTATTTTATTATGACTATAATTTTGAATATAACGGATGAATATTATAATTTCTAGAATTTTTTGAAGTTGACCAAGCTAAAAACGTTGCAGAGTTTAAAAACATGTTTTCCCCCACCTTGTATCTATATTAATTTTTACATAGAAGTAAAATCTAAAAATACCCTTTTGAAAAGAACATTTTAAGGATTATGAATATAATTTTTTCTAAATGTTTCACTATGTATTTTTAGAGATACAAATATTTCATTTCAGTGAATCATAATGTCAACTGAAAATAATATGCAATGATTTTTTTTAAAAAATAAATAAAATTAGATAAAAATAATGAAAATGAAAACAAATTATAGAAATTGAAAGTAGATTCAATTTTGCAAATGCTATTTTTATTTTCGAAACCAAATTCTGAGTATTTGCAGGAGTCTATGACCTCCAAAGTTTAGGTAAACTAGAGCGAATTCTATGGTTTCTACAAACAAATCCACTTGCTAGTTTTTGGCCGAAATATTCTTTTGGCTGAGAAAAAATTCTTTTGGCCAAAAAACAAAATTCTAACGAAATCCATTAAAATTAAACAGTTTCCTAGCTTTTTGGCCGAAAAACCTTTTTTTTTTTATGAAAGATGGGTGAGCGAATTTGTTTGGCTGAAAAAAATGAAAAGACATGTCGTATCATTTCATTTCACGCCAAATCGTATAAATACACTTTCAGACGAACACATTTAACACAATTCATCGATTGTTTCATGGTTTTCCAGAGAACCTAAACAAAGTTTCGAATCATCGTTTTCATTTTTGTTGAACAAGGTAATTGATGTTTGTTCAAGTTTTTATTGGAATAACAATTTATATATTGAAAGATAAATATTGAGCATTTTTTAAAGGTGAATCCTATGTTGAACATAAAATTATTGATATTAGTTTTTAATAATTTTTGTGACAATGAAGTTTTTCTGAGACTATTCTGAAATGTTGATTTTGTTAAAAACTTTTACAGATAACTATACTCATGGGGAAAAAAAGTTTGCGCAAGAGAAACTTTGATCGCACTCAATATGAAACCCACCACAATGATCAAAGGAAAGCGCATTATTGGAGAAATAAACGAGAACATGTAAATATTGAAGAAAGAAACGATGATAATGTAAATAGAGATTTTCAACAAGAAGAAGTCCAACCAGGTATGCATGCACATATTGTCTATATTAAAAGTATAGAATTCAAATTTAAAATATTGTTTAATATAATTGATTGTAATTACGATTTGATGTTTTTCAAAAAACATAAATAGATTTGTCTCATAACGTCGATGAAGATGTTGAAACTGAAATTGAAGCAGAAAACGAATCACCTATAGGTATGTACATAAATTTAGATAATACAAGATGGACACTTGTATATAGTTTAGTGAATTTATGTTCGGGTTTTGTTTTTTAATATAAAATTTAAATTGAAATATGCAATAGAATCTATCAACATTGATGATGAAATATTAGAAAACGTTGATACTAAAAAAATTGGGAAGAAATAAGCTAAGAATTATATAAGATATCGAACTAAGAATATGTATAATACTTTTTTCAAAGATGAATCAGTAATAGTACAAGATCAACTTTTACTCTGTCTAATAAAGTCAAGAAAGTTAAAAGAAGCTACATCATTATTGGGTATTCAAAAGTAGACAAAAGATACAAAGGTGAAACAAAATGTCTTTGAGAATATAACTAGTGTATTAAAATCTTTTGGAAAATCTCGAAAAAAAGATGTCAGTGTTGCACGTAGAGTGATATAAACAACAATTGTTTCATCTAGCAATATAAAATATCGTTTGACACAACACATGGAAAAAACGATGGGAATGCTAAGAAAAAAATTGTACAAACATAGAAAATTTTGATTGCAAATAGATGCAAATGATGAACTATCTTGCTGGACAATGATTTCTAGACAACCCTACAAAGATAGACTTGCAGAAAATGTTAAATAATTGGCCTGTAATTGTTGGTTGATAGAATCTCGTGTATCACCACATACAAGGGATGTTTTGTGACGAATAATAACATGAAAACAATATGAAGAACATCCAAAACATATATTGCCAATGACACAAATAGAATTTTTCAATAAGTTCAAAGAAGAGCACAAAAAAGTTAAAATTTCCATCAATACATTTGTGCAACAAAAACCATGGTTTGTTAGACCCATCACTATTCATAACACTTGTTGTCATCTTTATCATGTGGAATTTGAGTTATATTACGACAATTTTCTTGACTTTGGTAAAACATTATGGCCAAGTTCACCTCCTCCCACATTCCATGCTTTTATATCCAAAATTCTATGTGAAAGAGAAGGTGATGAATTATTTTACCAATAAAAATGTGTTGGTGGAAAGAAAAGTGATCATTGTGGAAATCTAAGTGTGTTTCACTCAAAGTATCCTATTGATATGAATGATCAATCACTTTCTAATATCAAAGTCAATTGGAAGAGATATGAATATATCAACAACACAGCTCCACATTCTTCAAATGTTATTTCCAAAAGGATTGATTTGAAAGTAGATAAAATTTGCGTGATAGATTTTTCAAAGAAGTTTGAGGAAGAAATGTATAAATACACCAAGAATTCACATAGAGCTCAATGGAAAGATGTTTTCCCTTGGTTATGTAAGGAAGAGAAGATTAAGGAAGAAAGTCAAAGTACGAACTGTGCGAAAGGCACGGTAACTGAGTAAGGGTCAAAGTGGTTAAACAAGAAAAAATAAGGAGGGAAGTAAGGAAAATCAAGCCGTTGAAAGAGAAGATCGAGGGAGATAAAGAATCAAAGAATACAGAATGTGGAAAACTCAACAATCTAAAGAAGACACCAATGGATACTTTGGAGCACCTCACAGAAAAGGAGGAAGGATTGGCTAGCGAAGCCTAAAAAATGTGGGTCAAGTGGACCTAGGGTTTCAACAACTAGGGTTTTGGATCTAGGGTTTTGACACATACACTTCGGTCTAAGGTTGTCTGAGAGTCATGTAATGTATAATAAAGTTCTAGAAGACCTGGGAGGGTTCTTTCTTGCTCAATTTTTTGTATGATGTTCATTGTTGGTTATTATTGATTGTTCTGGAGAGAAATATTGAGTCTGTATTCTAGATCTTCGGCTGGGTGCGCATATCAACTCCGCAGCTGGATGCACAGGAAGGGAAGAGAAAGAGAGAAAGATATCTGCAGCTAAGTGTGCAGATAGAACTATATGTTTTCACCTAATAAATCAAGAAACACAGTTTTGTGGAAGTAGCCCTAGGGAGAGGGTGAACCACATATATCTTATTGTCTTTGTGGTTGATGTTGTTTTATTTGTTATTTGTTATATTGTTATTGAATGATTGTTAGATTAGAGATATAACTTCGCAAAACTAGCATAAGAGTGATAAATAATATCTAGCTTGTTTATGTTGTGTTTTGGAATCACTTTGAATTTCCTCTGGTTGTAGAGACATGTCTCCTACAAGCCCCTATTTCTACTTCATGTGAGACTGCATCTGCTTCATAGGTGTTTCCAAAAGGGACAATAGTTAGGGATTGTTGGTGCACTGTAAGAGATGAACCTTGGGTTTTCCCCTGTGCCAAAAAATGGTTCCATTGTCGGGATTAGGATCTTCTTGAGGGAATGTCAAGGTGGTTTCCATCAAAGACAGAGATTCAGAACCAGATAGAAGAACAAGAAAAGGACTTCGTTGAAGCTCAGAACAAGAATCCTAGCATTAGTATAGAAGATTGGTTGGGAAGGTACATCTTTACCGACATACACGAGATTTTATTTGGAGGAGTTCATAAGGAGTTATATGATTGGTTATCTAGATTAACAAACATCCAGTTTGAGATCATATCTAGACCACTTGTGTTTTGGAAAACAACGTTGTGTCTAGAGAAGTGTCTCTCTGGTTTGATAGAACTATTGGAGGCTACATTACTGAGTTCACTATTGATAGAGTAGAATCATATAGTCAAGAAGATAGGTATTTCTTTAAGGGACCTAGAGGAAAGTTCCTACACCTTTTAAAACTGAGGATTAAGATGCTATTGCATGAGAAGAATATCTTCAAGATATAATGAAGCTAATGTTCAAGAATTCATACAATGACAGTGACACAGAGGCTAGACACACATGCAGTGGGAGATCATTTAGAGAAGTTTCTCTTGCGAGCCTGTTTAAGAAAAATTACGGAGACGAGGGATTCTACGGTGGATAAGAATCATAGTTATCGGATGTAGAGCATTGAAAGTCCGCAAGGGTAGAGGAAGTAGAGATTGAAGAACTTCGTTGAGGAGAATCAAAAACTTCAGGCAATGTGCCTACTTTTGAGGTAAGTACTATTAATCCTCTTGTTGTTTTAGAACCATTAAGTAACTAGAGTAACCAGAGTAGCCAGAGAAATTAGAGTATTGTTACAAGCAATTTAGCACATACTCAATCGAGAAACCCAGGTAGATCTATGGAAGATGAAACAATGTTACCTATCTTTAGAGGAGACGGATATGAATATCCTGACGAACATTGGTTCTTATGCAAAGTTGTCTGGAGCATTAAGAAAGTCACTGACGAAGATATTAAGAGAACTCAATTTAGTACTACCTTAAGGGATCACACTCTGAACTGGTATATGAAGTTTTCTTCAAGACCTAGACAGCCTAAACCACTAAATGAAATTAATACCGCACTATGTGGGAATTCAAGAAGCCTAATTTGAAGTCACAGTGCATTATAGAGTTGAAGGAAATCAAGCAGAAGGTCACTCAACCTGTTTGGGAGTTTGATCAGAGGTTTAAGACTCTGACAGGTCATTTAAGTTTTCAGATCCTAGATGAACAAAATAAAGAATGGTTCATCGATGCCCTCCTACCATATATCAGAGCTCCTTTGATGCAATAGAAAGTCACTTCACAGGTTGAAGCTCTGGAGATTTCTATGAAACTATAAGAAGCCCCTGTAGGAGAATCCAATCCAGGTATGAGTCAGATCGTAAATCAATTAACTAGTTTATCCTTACAAATCGAAGATATAAAGAAGGACAAAGGGAAGGAGAAAAGAGAATATATATGTTGTATCATACATAAAGAAGAGGGCCATGACAAAGAGAATTGTCCCCTATTTCATGAATACCTGGCCTCGAGAGCACCTATACCTTTGAAGCAAGCCATTCTACCATGGTGTGAGGTATGCAGAAATAGACATCACCTCAGTGAATGTTATTATATGCATAAATATGTCCAGACACCTACCAATATTTATTGCACATTCTATAAATCTGTGGGGAATGATGAGAAGGACTGTAGGGATTATGATCTTGGGGTAAAATCATGAAGATGGGTAACACTTTTTCTTGTTTTATGACAAAAAAAACTATATTTTCACAAGTTCTTCAACTTCCGGCATACAAAAATATTTTTTTTTATTTAGAATTTCACTTTACAGTAAAAACAAAACTTGTGAATAATTTTGTTATATTTCTAATGACTATTTTTCAATTTTTTTTTATCAATATTTGATATGTTAATTTGACAATTGTTTAACAGTATGTTCCTTAAACATGAAAGGAATGATAATGAGTTATTGTTTTCCACAACAATGTATCTATTATTAAACTTATGTTTTTAAGAAATGAAATATACTGCAACAATCTACAGAGACTCTATTTTATTATGACTATAATTTTGAATATAACGGATGAATATTATAATTTCTAGAATTTTTTGAAGTTGACCAAGATGAAAACGTTGCAGATTTAAAACAGGTGTTTTTCCACACCTTGTATCTATCTTAATTTTTACTTAAAAGTAAAATCTAAAAATACCCTTTTGAAGAGAACAATTTAACAATTATGAATATAAATTTTCCATAATTTCCCGTTGTGTATTTTTAGAGATATGGATTTTTCATTTCACCGAATCATAATCTCACCTAAAAATATTATGCAGTGATTTTTTTATAAAATTAAATAAAATTAGATAAAAACAATGAAAATGAAAACAAATTATACCCAATGAAAGAAGATTCAATTTTAAAAATGTTGGTATTGATTCTCAAACTAAATTATGAGTATTTGTAGGAGTCCGCTACCTCCAAAGATGAAGTAAGATGGAGAGAATTTGCAGTTTCCTGCAAACAGTCTCATTTTCAAGTTTTCGGCCGAAATATTGTTTCGGCTGAAACCTAGTTTTTAATGGAATCCGTTAAAAATAAACATTTCGGCCGAAAAGTATTTCGGTCAAAATATGCTTACCATGGGAAAATAATTCATCCAAAAAATATTGTACATGAATTTCGAGGGCACCATTAAATTTAACGTGAAAATTTTCGGCCGAAAAATTGCCGCTAGAAATTTTGGAGACCCGATTGTCACGAAAGAGTTACCCAGATTCATGGTGTTACCCCTCATGCGTGAAATATCAAGGGATACATATAGAATTCAAGGAGAAACATAGTAAGAAGGAAATAATGTGCAATTCAACTCCCCAGGAAGAGGAAACTTCAACCCTCATGGTGGATTCAAAGGAAGAGGACGAGGAGGAGGTATGGGCCGCGGTCTAGGTAAGATTATTTGCTATAATTTTGCACAGCCAGGACATTTGGAAAGGGATTGTCAGAACCCTTGTACTACTTGCAACTACTGCAAATTATTCGATCATGTCATCGAAGATTGTCCCGTATTGTTAGCCAAACTATAGGAGAGACGAGGAGGAAACATCTAAGTCCAATTGATATCAAAAGAACCTCGTGGTGAGGACCCAAGAGTCATTGTTATTACTAGAGGAGGATTTATTACAGGAGAACATAGGGTGAATCCAAGAAATACTGCAGAAGGATCAAGGATCAGAAGAGATGCAGAGAAGGCACGACTATTTGATCCAAGGAGAGAGAGGCATACTTTTGAAGAAGCAAGGAAATAATTTGTAGGAGAATAAGCTTCTTCATCTAAGGTACAACCAGAGGTAAGGGAATGTGAAATTCCATTAGCATTTGACCAGTATGATCTATATAGACAAGAAAAAGAGGTAAGAAAGCTCATAGACTTTTTATACACATGTATCAATTTGATTAAAGATGAGAAAGTTGTGCAGGAGCTACAACACCTAGTAAGAGAGTATGAAATTGGAAGAATAGAACCTATGCTGAGTATAGCTCTAAATCAAGTAGTAAGGAAAAGAAGGAGAAACAAGGAATTGCACCTTAGTGCTCAGATTGGAGACTATGACATGGACTATGTGGTCCTTTACTTGGGATCATATGTAAATATTATGACGAAGAAGACTTGGGTGCTGATGGGAAAACCTATATTGATTTACTCTCCTATCAGGCTCATGATGGCTAATCAACAGGTGGTGAGCCCCTTTCGAATACTAGAACATGTCCCTGTAGACGTCGATGGGGTAAGGACATTTGTCACATACCCACCACCTAAATCGTATTTTTCTGGTCTTCTATCAAATCAGAAGCCCTAAATATCCATGGGGGCCTAGTGCAAGCTAGCTCTTTTCTCTCTCTCTCCATTCCCATGTGATCACGGGTCATGATCACAGTTCAAATGAACGCAATATCTTTCATATTTTCGTGTCTCAGTGCTACGGTAATGTCAAACCATTCAGCTCTGCAATCGTTGAACCTTGACAGGGCTAGCAAATAGCCAATAGGGACGAATCCCAATGGGGCTAGCAAATGGCCAATCGAAACAAATTCCAACAGGGCTAGAGGACAACCAATGAGAACAGGCCCTGTCGCCTGGTTAAGTGGAGTACAGGTGGTGGAGGGGGAAGTGTGACACAGTGGTCGACATGACAGGAGGGGCCCCACTTCACACGCCACACTATTCCGGACCCCCCCCCATTAAAGGTAGAATGGCAAGGGGGCTCCGGAATCCACCTGATCGCCATTGATCATGATGAGTTAATCTCGACCGTTCGAGNCATAGATCTGGGTGGGTGGACTCTTGCCATCCAGATCTGTTCGCTACTTACCCTCCTGTGCGCTTGTGCCCCGATGTAAAACTGGCATCTCTTCCTCATATCGGACGATCGTTACGGACCCTGAGATTTCCCAAAGGAATCTTGTCCATCCATCGGGACTTAGCCACATACTAGTGTCTCGACATTATGGATCAGGATTTGTCAAGGCAAGAGCTTGAATTTTTGTCAATGGAACTCCTGAATCCCCGATCCCCGATTTTCCCGAAACAGGTAATCTCTCAACACGTCACCTCCTTAAATCGGACGGTCCACAACTGTTTCGGGGTTTCCACCCAGGAAAATCCTGATCCCTTGTCACCAGGACTCCCGATCTCATGATTCCCATTTTCCCAAAATGGGAGATCTCACGACACGTGGCCTCCATCAATCAGACGGCTCAGATCCGTCCCGAGGTTTTCACCATGGAAAATCCCGAGCTCTTGTCAACGGGAATCCCTATTTCCTGACTCCCGGTTTCTCGAAATGGGAGATCTCACAACACATGGCCTCCATCAATCGGATGACTCAGATCCGTATTAGGGTTTTCACCATGGAAAATGCCAAACTCTTGTCAACAGAAATCCCAATTTCTCGACTCCCTTGGTGTGGAAAAGATCCACGGTCCAGATGCTCTCATGAACCTTGGGGATCTACGGTCCCCTACTCTTCGCTACCCACGAAGACACAGGAAAACAAAGTGGTAAGGCATTTAACTCCCTACTTTCTCTTACTAACCTAACGGTCGTGGGTGACCGCAGATTCCCCAACGAAATATCGTCCGTCGATTAATACCTATCAGGTTAAGATACTTAACCTCCTAGCTTCCTCTTACCAAATATAACGGTCACGAGTGACCACAGATCTCCCGACGAGATCTCATCCGTCGATTCATTACTTCATCCTTATGCTTTCATCTCGGTTTTCAAGAGGATTGTTCCTCCTTATGCAGGGTTACTAAGGCCTTACACCTTCACAACCGCCTTCCCGGTTCTTGATGGGATTTTCAAGGAAGGTATTTCTATGGGGAGAATCACTCAGGGTACAACCTGAGGTATATAAGGATGTCGTCCTCCCAAGAACCAGGCGTGAAGTCTGAATTGGGTCAGTATGCACACAAATAACGAATTCATGAGGACATAAACCATACGTAGTCTTTCCATATAAATATACAACTACTAGCACTGATCAAAACACCATACAGTCATTCTTATAATGAAATCATTCACAGTTTCATAGCTAATGAGCATGATTATCAAAATAAACATATATATATATATTTCAAGATGCCAGAGTCAAATCACTTATCAGAAATAACACCAGGGGTCAAGCAACTGCTAAGAGGGGTGCTCATTTCCACCCAACCGTAGCCTTAGCGACTCTTAGCGGATTTACCACTAGCTACCTGTTAGAGACATTTCTTGTAAAGGGGGGTCAAGAGCGAAAGAATGGGCTAACAACCCACTTGCCCTAAGTTCGGTTGCAAAGTGTGCTTGTGATTAAGCGACAAGCAATCTTGGATGGCAGAGATTTGTGCGCCCGGATCAACGACGTACATAGGATTTCGGAGCCTCCCTGCCTTTCTACCTTTAAGCAGAGGGGGGGGGGTCTGAAA
>JASDQU010503352.1:32290-47867 GCA_032191745.1 Picea mariana | reverse complement strand
ATTGAGATCCATAGGTCTTTGAACGCACAGGTGACGACTGTAGATCAGACTCCTGGCTGACTACTCAGGTGAGGACTGGATAGCTAGGGACAAAGGATAACATCCTCAAGGTCAAATCAACACATAGGGTGGACACGACATACGAGAAGTTGAAGGTCACAGAATTCAATCAACCAATCATTCAGCTAGGCTATAAAATTTCAGTCATGAAACTAGACAATCAGTTTACCTACCAAAAACACATGCATATCTAAATCATAAATCCTATGACATTTTATCATTCAAACAAGAAGCGTATCATTTCCTGATTACCCGCTTCAAATGTCGTCTCGCGCTCCATGCAACTCCTGCTCGCCGATCATCGAGACCTCACTGGTACCTCCAAGCCAATGCTAGGGGTACTCTTCTTCCCCCTTAGCCCCCCGAGCTGCAAAGGGGCCACACACACTATCCATAGGTTTCGTCTAGCTCCCAGCTCGCCTCACAAGGCTGAGCTACCACTCCTCTTTGAGCTAGATATCCCAACTGCCCACAAGTGAATCAATCAAGTCATTATTTCTGCAGCGTAACATTACGCAAACAAGAGATGATCCTTCATCCTTCTCCTTCCTTTATTTTATAGAGTTTCAAACTTCCCTTCCTTCCTAAAATCTAATTTAATTAAATTTTTAGAAATAATTCCCTGAAATTTCCTGTCTGTACAAGCGTCCCTCATCCCCTACATTCCTCCATTAAATAATTTTTTTTATTAAGTAAATATCTTTATTTCCCTCACCCACCTAGAGTTACTACTAGGTGTCCCTAGATTCCCTTACAGGTTTTAAAGGCCTTCCCTATTATGAAATTGCTAATTCAGTTTAAAATTAGAAGGCTCTTAAATGTGGATTCCTTACTAAGTTGACTTTCCGTTTTTCCCCTTAAGTTCACCTTTTTCCTTTTTATGTTACCTATTTTCCCTAGTTTCCTATTTTTTTTATTTTCCCTCTTTCCCCTTTTACTTAGAACTCAAAAACACAGGTGTGGAATATAACCCCTTTTCCCTTTTATCATTAATTTAGTATATATATATATTTTTAATTATCAAATGATAAAATAATTAATTCCCTCTTTACTTTTTATATCCACAGATTTTATTTTTTATGAATAATTTAATTTCATACCCCCTTCATGTTACAAAATTTTACGAAGACCATAATTATTACTTAAGTGATTTTTATTTTAAATTTTATTATTTTATTTTATTTTTATTTATTATTATTATTTTATTTTTAAAGGTAGACAAAATTTTACCCCGAGCAAAATTTTAGACTTAGTACTTAGATTTCGTATTGGGCGACATTTAATTAGGGAAAGTGTTTTAAAATTTCTTAACATGTTATTTTTCCTTAGGGCCATCTAGGTTCATCCCTCTATCATCATCAACAAGACGTGCCCTTTAGGACGAACTAGGTGCTCCAAGGGTGCAACTCGCCTCATCTGTTCCTTTGTGCGACGTGCCCTTGAGGATGCACTATGTGCTCCAAGGGTGCCACTCACCTCTTGACTGATTGGTAGACATCAATAACCTCTGGAGTCAACACTCTGCCAGGTGAACTCGTGGGAGACTAAGAGATTCTAAGGAATAAGGCCCCCACCTTATTGCATGCCCCTTAGAAGATTCTAATGTTGGTGAAGAAATAGAAGGTGACGTTATCAAGAAATAGAAGATTTAGGAGGTGACGTTATCAAGAAATAGAAGATTACAAGAAATAGAAGATCAAATGTTGTAGGTGGATTTAAGAGGCAACGTTATCAAGAAATTAAAGATTACATGCCTACATCCACCTATCCTTCAGATGTTGGTGATGAGCTTCCCTAGGAAGGGATTACTAAAGAAATGACCCTTGAACGATCCTTAGGTGTTAAAATCATGTTGGAAAATGATTTGAGGAGCTTCGATCTCCATCGGGGGAGTAAACAAAGCTTGCAGATTGTTTTACAGTCATTGAAAAACTTTATGAATTCATATCAAAAGATGGGGCCAACCACTGACAGTTTTATCGATTTGATGAGGTGGACAAATTCAGAGGTGATGGGCCTTAATAAATGGGATGTAGAGAAAAATAAAATTTTAAAAGAAAACACAATTTCAATGTTCAATTTCAAAGATGGGCCAAAGAGAAAGATGTTGAAGGTGAAATATTTTAAGCACCCCAASATAGCAGGACATCTATATAACATATTTTTGGCAGCATATGAGAAATTTTCGTGGAACAATAAGGTTCCACAATATTTTTCTAGACACTTTTATGCATAGTTTTTCATGGACATGCACACTGATTATACTAGTCTATCGTCCGATCAAAAAGGAGAATATCGAAATGAGACATTGCAGAGGCCTCTACAACCTTTAGTATCCCTCCCAACAGGGGAATTTTATTCACATTCAAAGTTGTGAGCTTCATCAAAGATTGGAAAAGAGGCTAGGAATGCAATCGGAGAAAATTTGGAATCGATTTTTTATGGTGTTGATGTTGGTTTGAACCGTCAACTAGCGGAAGCCAATTCTCGGGCCATTTTTGTTTATAAAACAGACGCAGAGTTAGATACCATGTGAGTAGAAGATATTAAGGAGTATGAAAAAAAATTCTGTGACAGTTGGAAGGAGGTCATTCAGAGTGATGAACCAAATAACAAATTGGTATATGTTCTAGTTAGTAAATTTTTTACGCATTTTAGGATAGTTTACTTCTAATTCTAGATCTAGATACATATCATTGTATCTATAGAAATAATTGAGTTGTTATTGTCATTAATTGCAGTTTAGAGATATGTTAAATGAAACTCCAGTAAATAGAAGACTTGATTCCACAAGTTCAAATTTGAATGGGTTGAATCATGTATGTGTTTTGTAATATCCACAGATGAACACTTTAGTTTTCTGATCTCCAATATTTTGAATAAGATCAACAACATGATATTTATAATCTTGTATAAATGTGAACACATTGAATCTAAAATTTAGTGCTTCATTATGTTGTTCACATATCCATATTCTATCTCCTACTACTTGTGAAATCTTGTCTCAATTCTCATTGGTAGAGTTTGAAGAGGGTTGGAGTTCACAGGTATCATTGCATGTTGAAAACAAATTTAGTTATATATTAAAATTGCAAATTATCATTTAAATTATTAATTTAAAAGAAGAATGTCTTAAAAAACATTTAATTTATTGAATCATAGGTTGGCAGATCATAGACATTACATGTTTCAAAATTTAAAACTACAATTTAATGTGTTAAAATCATTTAAATTAAATTTTCAAATTTTTAAATTTGAAATGTGTTACATAGGGTAATGTGGAGAAGAAAGTACCTGAGAGTGTTTGAACAAAATGTGGAGAAGAGAGAGCGGAAGATTGTGATTGAGGAGGAAGCATCCATACCTGGCAAGGATTCGTTTCTTCATGATGATTCATAAATGTATGTTCATTTCACATTAGTGAGTTTTAATTGGCTTTTATGTTGAAGTTTTATATAAAAGTGTTTCATCTTATTTTTGTTGAATAAGCTTATATTTTTACTTTTTAAAAATTTTTTTTTTCTCAAATTATTAGTTTAGACTTTCCTATTCATAGGGTTACTAAAATAGTGTCTATATAACTTTTCAATGCTTTGATCAATTATTTTGAAACATATAGAACGCCTATATAAGCTTATCATTGTATTAAACAGGGATGATTTTAGGGGCTAAATTTCTCTCATGGGCTAATTTTCCATGGTTTTTCCAAAAATGAGATTCGCTATTTTAAAAATGATTCACCCAAATTCTATAGGATAAAATTATTTTACCTTAAAATCGTCAATTTTTTATAAAAACTATATAAAATCCTTAGAAATTTGAATTTTTTACAGAAATATCGCCAATCATTTATAGTTGGCATATGAAGGATTAGTAAGATTCGCCAAGGTTTCTAAATTTTAAAATAATTTTTCATCCTTAAAATCATCCCTGACCTTAAATGGTACATTCAAGATTATTTATGTTTAGATCATGATGAAGACCTAATTTTGAACTTCAACATTTGATTATTTGAGAAAAGACTCTATCCTACATCAGAAAAGGGGAAGTTTCTAAATTTTATTCGATTGCATTCCTTGCCTTCTTGTCTAGAATGACATAGTATGGACATTTGTATTTTCTTCCTACAACGAAGTGAATTTCTTCTTGCCAGGGTATTGTCAAACTCTTAACTAAATTGGTTACTAACCACAAAAACCAACATTCAAGTAGATTCACAAATAATCTATGTACATGCATGATCTTACTTATGTTTAGATTATGATGAAAGCATATTTGAAAGAGCATGTGATTATATGTAATATGAATACATCCCAAAGATGAAATATTTAAATGGTTTTTTAAGAATGATTTAATATATGTGCAGATTTGTGTTTTCTTCATGTACATCAAATATTATATGAAAACATATATTCCACCGTAGAAAGAGGAGATAATAGAAAATAAGTATTTTCTATAACTCACATATACTATAGCTCACATATAGTAGCTCACATATAATTTCAAAGAGCATTTGATTATATGTAATATGAATACATCCCAAAGATAAAATATTTAAGTGGTTTTTGAAAAATGACTTAATATATGTGCATATTTGTGTTTTCTTCATGCACATGAAAGATTATATGAGAACATCTATTCCACCACAGAAAGAGGAGATAATTATATTTTCGAAGAATGGTTTTTAAAATGGAGATTTGTGAACTTTCATAGATATAAGTAATTTCTTGGAAGAATGGCTTAACATGAATATTTATGAGTCCTTTGATTTGAAAGGGAATTATGGAATTTGATTATATGAGAACATCTATTCCACTGCAGAAGAGGAGAGAAATATTTTACTACTAATGAGATTAGTATTTTACTGTTGAGCAAATAAGATCACCTAGGATGATAATTTCACCTGAAGGATTTGGGACTTTATCCAGAAGAAGATAAGTATTTTATTGGACGAATGAATTAATATGGATATTTGTGAACTTTTTGCATACACAATTCTATATTTATTTTCAGATTATTATCTAACTCTGAACACAAAAATTTCTTACCAAGAACATAATTTTTCTCTTTAAAGTTTTTTGAGGGTTTAGATAAGATTTTACAAATTGTTTAAATCATGAATGCTTAATGTGGAGAGTAGCTATTTCGGAAGTTTTGAAACTTTGTGATGGAAGTTTGGTTTAAAAAAAGTGCAAAAAAAGTGTAATAAAAAGAGAGGGAAAATATTAAATCTATTCAACTCTGGTTGGGTATGGGTATGTTATTATTTGTTATTGTTTATTTAATATTTAATTAAATTATATATGCTAATATGTGTTATTTGTTTTTTTTATTATTGTTTTTTATTGTTAAAGATGTTTAAATTATATTGGGTGGAAAATGTGTTTACATTATATTTGGTGGAAATGAGTATGTTGGAGGATGAGACTTAACTCTTTTGGAGTGTATGCCATTTTTTATTTAATCACAACTTGTTTTATTTATCTAAAATGGTACATGTGTACATTTTATTTTAAATTTGTACATATATTTTATCGTAAATTTTTATTTTTTGAATTATGTCTTATTTTGCATGTTTTCCTTGTAAACTTTTTATTTTTGAATTATGTTTTCTTTTGCATGTTTGAATTGCACGTATGAAGTGATCTATCTTAAAACGATGGCTTAGAGTCCATAATTTTGAAGTTAAATGTCTTAGTTTTTGTTATCATAGTAAAATGGATGTGGAACCTATGTGTCTGGCGGTGTAACTATTCAAACTTTGATTATATATATATATATATATATATGGAACTCAAAATATCAATTTATTGTCTCATATTTGATTTCTCTTATATTGTTTATGATAGTGGAATATATTATTTATGATGGTGGAATATGTTGTTTATTGTTTCATATTTGATTTCTCTTATATTGTTTATGATGGTGAAATATATTGTTTATTCATTAATAAATAGTCAATATCTTATAATTTGAATTTTTATGTTTTATAGTGAAATGATAATTTATGTTTTATGCTGAAAGGATAATTTATGTTTTAATGGAAGCTTCTTGATGCCAAGGAAAAGGGGAAAATCCAAGAGAGGGGTTGTGTGGTATAGCTCGCGGGGGAGAGGATGACAAAACACTCCAGACTTGCCCCCACCTACAACTCATGCCTCTCATTCCTCCACCTTGGATCTCCCTCCTTTGTCCTCCTCATGGGCCTGCAGAGTGCAGTGGTTTGACAGCATGGGTAATTCACTTAGCTTCGTACATGAGTTTAACCCAGAAGTGCCATCCATACACCATCCTCCCTCCCGCCGACCTTCTCTGTCCTCTCTCCCTAGCCCGATTGCCCCCCTCACTTCTTCTGCCTCCCCTCACACTTCTTATCCCCCCCCCCAACACACACACTTCGCCTCCTCTTCCACCGCTGCTTTCTCCTCAGACAAAACCTTCATGTGCTTGGTGCGATGGGTTTACAGAGCTTCAGAATTCTTTGGAAAACATCTAGAAGTTAGTCTTCGAAGTCAGGTGTGACACGAAGGAGTTGTTGATCAAAGAAAAAATGCGTAAGCGTCGCAAGGAGTGCTTGGAGACTCTCATCTGCACTATCCTTCACACCACTCCGAACATAAGAACTTCATCCCTAGACATTGCGCATGATCCTTATATGGAACATAAGACAATATCAAGCTCTAGATGATTACTTTTGATTCTTGTTTTTTTTATGTCTTTAGACATATTACTTCTCTTGTCTCTAGCCCTACGAGGCACCTTAGTTTTTTTTTCCTGCAGTCGTGAACTTTTTGGACAAGTGGGAACATTGGTTTCTCATCTGGGAAATGCAACCATTGTCTCATTGTTTACCCTGACAGATGTAATGATTTGATACCAAAAGGCTTTAATAAACAATTATTAATATAAGGATCCTATTTTATTTACAAAAAAATAAAAAAATAAAAAGGTTAATTTATGTTTTATGATACTTTGCTGAAATTAAAAATGTTTTATTTCATTTTATTTATAAACATTATTGTATAAGCATCATTGTACTATGTGAAGTAGAGATGATTCTGTGTGGAGCTGATTGTGTAGTGATGGGAGATCTGGGTAGTTATCAAATTATAGTTTCTATCTTATAATTTAAATTTTGTTTGAATTGGAAATATGGTTGAAAATAATCAAAACAAGTCATCAAATTTTTTAGTTTCTTATGAAATTTCACAATGAAATGAAAATCCAACACTAAATTGGTTATGTTAGTCTTTGGTTTCTTTTCGAGCTTTCAATATATTTATTCAAGAAAATGTGAAATAAAAATTATAGTTTTTAACTTATAATTTAAATATTGTTTGATTTGGAAATATGGTTGAAAATAGTCAAACCAAGTCATAAAATTTTATAGTTTCTTATGAAATTTCACAATGAAATGACATTCCAACACTAAACTGGTTATGTTAGTCTTTGGTTTCTTTTTGAGCTTTCAATATATTTATTCAATAAAATGTGAAATAAAAATGTGTACTTTGTAATAAAAATTGAAATAAAAACATGATTTAGAATCTAAAATTAAAATATACTTTAATATAAGTAAGCGATTTTCATTAAAAATTATATTGATATAAATTTTTATATATTGAAAATTGTAGAAAATGGTTGATCTAAAAATTATCAATCCTCTGAACATTGGAAGTATTCACTAATTCCATTCATATGACACCTACCATTAATGGAAGTATTCACTATACCGTTAATGGATGTATTCACTATGACAGTCCAACACTAAAATGGTTATGTTAGTCTTTGGTTTATTTTCGAGCTTTCAATATATTTATTCAAGAAAATGTGAAATAAAAATATGTACTTTGAAATAAAATCATGATTTAGAACCTTTTTTAATATGTAAAATTAAAATATACTTTAATATAAGTAAGCTATTTTCATTAAAATTTATATTGATATAAATTGTTTTTGTATCGAAAATGGTAGAAAATGGTTGATGGAAATTATCAATCCTATATACATTGGAAGTATTCACTAATTCCATTAATATGACACCTACCATTAATTCAATTAAAATTATGAAAATCTAAATGCAACAAACCAAGCCTTAGCAGATGACCTCTTATTTTTTAATATTTTTTATCACGTCACAAAATCAAATTTGTTTTCAACTTAAGTTTTTTTCAATCAAACTCAATGAAAACTATGTTTAATGTGTAGAATATAAGTAACTTGTTACATGTTCATTATACACATTTTTATTTCAATTTGCTTGAAGATATTGAAATCTAAATGTAGAAATTTAACAATTTAATATAATATCAACACTTTTGGAATCAAAATTCACAATTTCATAATTAAAATTGATACTTTTTAAGATGAATTTAAAATTTTTAATTAGGATGATAATCATATATGTATTACTTTGAATTCTTTAATTAGGATGTTAATCATACACTTTAAGATGTCTTTAATTTTTTTCTAAGCCATCAATAGTCCCTTATAATGACATGGAAATGGGTCCTAGTTTTGATATGAAGTTATCCTCTTCATATGAAAAAGCATTGAACAATCACATTGCAAATAATGAACACAAATCATATATGTAGTAAATTGGTTACATGCATTAAAGGATTTGTGTATACGATTTGGATAATTTGTAGGATTAAAGTATAATCATCCAAAGTATAGGTCAATTTAGGTTCCCTAGACAAAATCTATAGGTTCTTCCCTGAAATTGTAAATAAGTCTTGGTAAACTTTATAATTCATCAAAAATACAAATTTTCTTAACTGAATGGACCGTGAAAGTAAACTAAACTGAAATGATTCTAGAATTCTAGATATTCATAAATACGTGTACTTTCAATTCAAAATATAAAATTCTGGAATGTACATGTCACTTGCTTAAAGAAATCGTAATGGTATTCCATTTTCAATTATTCATTCATGATCGGCTTTGAACATTTTCCATTTTCTAACTTTTGTTTTTTTTCTTGATTGAACTTTTATTAACTTTATGCGTGCTACACATACCAAGTGACTATATTGACAACTTATGACATCTGACTAGTAGTTTTGAAAGTGAACATGAGTATCAATTTGATGGGTTTCTTGAAAAAAATATCCTTTCAATACGATGGATCCTCTTTCATATATTAAACCGCTATCATCAAAATATTCTAATAACCTCATATTTTGTTCTGTGCATCACATCAAATAATATTTCACAATTTAAATGTTGTCTACAGGTGCAACCAGAACAAAGACATCTCCTGCAAATAATTTGATATATTGGACAACAAATAGTTCATGTTAGATTATCACACAAGTACATATACAAGTTATTTGTAAAAATTTAAACATAAAAATGACCTTCTCTAACAAGATCATAAACTCTAGCGCCATCAAATGGAACTATAGTTTCATTTGATTCCATCTCCTCTGAGCTTTCAAGTGGAATTTTCCATTTTATATTAAGTTCGATATGTCTCCAAGCTTTAACATATTCTGCATTTTGGTTTTTGCTAATCTCTATGGCTTATGTGTCCTCTATGCAACTGAACAAAAACAAGACTCATTTATTCTATCAAATGAAAATACATTTTGATAGCATTTTGTTTTAATTGAATTCATTTTTTGTGTCCCATGTATTGTACTGGATTCATATGGAATTGATCTATTTACATCTTGGATTCCAACATAGCAAAAAAACCTACACAAGACAAGAATTTGTTAACTTGAAATCTCTCAAGAAAATGATTGAAGATTGAATACAAATTTGAACACGTGAATAAAAATATCATGTCTACATGTGTAACATGTATATATAGACACAACTTCGCACATCCCTTGACGGATTATTTTCATGGCTTAGCGCAATTTTACACCATTCAACAACTTGAACAATAGATTCAAATCAATCAGCATGAGGGTTCATCTAATACCTTCGAAGTGCTTGTATTACACATGCCCCTGCGCCATCGTGCTCTCCTTTTCCATGACTAGTCTCAAAAAAATTCCAACAATGTGTAATGTTTGATTTTTCATGAAGACGACACAACCAATAGAATGATCGTGAAGATTTGAGCTGACCCGCACACCCTTGTAACCATATCTAATGTCGATTGAATCTGATTCCATGTTCTTTCAATGAATCATAAAACTTATCAAAACAATGTTGTACATAATGTGTGTCGTGTGCTCGATCATCACTTATATAAAAGTGATATTCTTTAATAACATGTTGATTGTCATTGGTGCTTTCTGTGTTATCAAGACTCCATTGAGAATGTCAATATAGAATTTGGAAAAATATAGTAACTTGATCAAAATGATAATATTCACTTTGTATATCTTTTTGTGCAATGAATGTGTAATTCTCTGCGAAATCAACTACAAACAAAATTGTCCCTAGTGGAAACACTTCACGATATTGTTTGAATTGTAGGTCTTGTGTTGGCATAGGGGCAGACCCAGGGTTCATCTCTTACACCTCACCAACGAGCCTTAACTAGTGGCCCTTTCGGCAACACCTGCGAAGCATATGCAGTCTCACCCGAAGTAGAAATAGGGGTTTCAGGACACATGTGTCTACAACCAGAGGAAATGCAAAGTGATTCCAAAACACAATGCAAACAATCTAGGTATTATATATCACTCTTATGCTAGTTTCGCGAAGTTATATCTTTGATCTAACAATCATGCAATAAMAATATAACATATAATAAATAACACAACATCAACCACAAAGAAAATAAGATATGTGTGGTTCATTGTCTCCCTAGGGATATGTCCACAGAAYTGTGTTTCTTTATTTATTAGGTGAAAACATACAGTTCTATCTGCACACTTATCTGCATATCTCTTTCTCTCTCTATCTTCCCTTCCTGCGCACCCAACTACTAGGTTGAWCTTCACACCCAACTGAAGATCCAGAATACAGACTCAACAACAATCAATAATAACCAACAATGAACATCATACAAACAATTGAGCAAGAGMGAACCCTCCTAGGTCTTCTAGACATTTATTTGTACATTACATGACTCTCAAACAACCTTAGAYTGAAGCCTAGTTGTCAAAACCCTAGGTCCACTTGACCAACATTTTCATGGCTTAGMCAGCCTGTCCTTCCTCATTTTCCGTGAGGTGATCCAAAGTATCCATTGGTGTCTTMTTTCTCTTGCTGAGTTTTCCATGTTCCATATTCTTTTATGCTTTATCTTCCTCGATCTTCTCTTTCAACAACTTGATTTTCCTTACTTCCCTCCTTCTTTTCTACTTCATTAACCACTTCGACCCTTACTCAGTTACTATGCCTTTCACGCAATTTGTACTTCACCTTTATTCCTTAATCTTAACTTCCTTACACAACCAAGGGCCAACAAGCCTCCAACACTCACATGTGACTCGGGACCTCACATGTGACTCGTCCCGAGTCACTGAAAGATTTAGCTTTCTTTAATACTTTGATTTCAGACTGCACGAAGCATCCTCTGCTTTTTGCTCTATCCCTTCCTATGTTGTGCAAACTATATTTTCTGTGTCAGGTACCCAGTTTCAACTGAACCTGATACCTAGACCCTTCTTTCTTTGCTTTTACTGAGAGATGTGAGGTAACTAGTTGCCATAATACAACTTCAACTGGCTTCCATTTACTAAACCATCCTTCCATTCTCCATTAAGTGTCTTCAACTACAAAACTCCACCTTCTGTAACATAGGAAACTTCAAATGGCCCAAGCCAATGTGTCCTAAACTTCCCTGGATGTTTCATGAACTTGCTTTCATATAACAATACAAAATCTCCTTGCTTAAATGAATTCCTCTTGATATGTCTGTCATGGTAAGCCTTTTCTTGTTCTTTTTGTACCTGTTGATGAAATCTTGCAATAAATTTGTCTTCTTCCAGTTCGATCAACTGCGCAAGCCTATCTTGAATAGTGCATGTGTCATCCATACCTATAAATGTTGCAATTCTTAAACTAGGAACCAAATATTCCATATGTACTACTGCTTTCAAGCCATAGACTAACTTAAAGGGGGTCTGCATTGTCATCTTTTTACAAGTAGTTTGATAAGCCCATAATACTGTTGGAATTCTTATATCCCAATCATCTTTTTTAACACTACAAATCTTAGTCAGTGTTGTCTCCAAGATTTTATTGAAAGCTTTGACTGTACCATTCGCCTATGGGTGGTATGGTGTGCTCTTCTGATGGTGAACTTCAAATTCCTGAGTCAAGGCTTCAATAGTTTTGTTGATGAAGTGTGTTCCTTGATCACTCATAAGGATATTCGACCATCCAAATCTGGTTATAATATCCTCAAAGATGAATTGTGCAACTGTGGTTGCACTCCAGTCCTTAACTACTCTTGTTTCTGCTCATCTGGTCAATTACTCTGTAGCAATGATAATGTATGTAGCTCTTTTGTTCTTTCCTGGTGAGTTAATAGGTCCCACAAAGTCAATGGACCATTTCTTGAATACTTGTAATGTTAATTGTGGTGCCAAAGACATTTCATCCCTTCTAGAAGCCTTCCCTACTATTTGGCATATGTCGCAGGCTCTGTAATAGTCCTTAGCATCCTGGTGTAAATTAGGCCACCAGAGGCTAGCTCTAAGAACCTTTTGTGTTGTTTCTTTCCCTACATAGTGTCCTCATGCAATGCCTTCATGTTCTTTTGGAAAAATTAATGGTCTTTCTTCCTCCATAACGCATCTCCTCAATATCTCATCTGGTGCCATATTATATAACTATCCAACTATAAGTTGAAAGTTAGCAGCGTGGACGACCAACTCTTTATTCTACATGACTGTGTACTCGCAAGGTGCCATTCCTGTGGGCAAGAACTAAACTATCGCGATGAAGTGATCATCAACTTTTTTGATGGCCAATAATTGTGCATCTCGAAGAGTATCCTCCATACTAGTAGGTTCATCTCCTTGTTCTAACCTGGATAAGTGATCAGGTCCTTTATTCATTATTCCTATCTTGACCACAATTTCAAAGTCATACTCCTAGAATAATAGTATCCATCCACATATTCTTCCCCCCAACACTGGCTTGTTGACTAAGTACATCAATGCAGAATAATCAATGAACATCTTAAAATGTCCTCCCAACAAATAGTGTCTAAATTTCTGCAACACATATACCATAGCCAAGCCTTCTCTTTTAGTCGTAGTATAGTTCCTTTCATCTGTAGAAAGATTATTGCTAGCAAAGGCTATCGGGTGGTCAATGTCTCCTGCACCCGACTGTGCTAAGACTGCTCCTAATGCAATGGATGAAGCATCGACATGAACATTGAACTCCTTACTCCAATCTGGAAAAACCAAGATTGGCACAGTGACCATTTTATTCTTTAGTGTGTCGAATCTCTACTAGCATTCTTCTGTCCATTGGAACTTACTATATTTATTTAAGAGCTTCTCCATGGGTGTTGTTATCTATGCATAACCCTTAATAAACTTTATATAGTATTCATTGTTTCCCAATGTAGTGCGCAACTGTCTAACCAAAGTGGGAGGAGGTAGATCAACAATGATGGCAATCTTGGAAGGATCCACCACCAACCCCTGCTTACACACAATGTGCCCTAGCATCACTCTAAAGGGTGAAAGGAAAATACTCTTTTTGAGATTTAGTGCAATATGGCATTGCCTGCACTTATCTAACATTAATCTCAAGCATTCAATACGATCCTTCATTAGGCTAAAAACAGTCCAATCATCAAAGTATGCTTCCAAGAACTTCTGTAAAAATTCCTAAAATGCTTTGACCACCACCCTAGAAAATATGGTTGGTGCATTCTTCAAGCCAAAAGGCATCACAGTGTACTGAAAAGAACCTCATTATGTTGCAAATGTGGTCTTATGTCGATCTTCCTTAGCAATTCTGATCTAGTGATAACCTGAAAATCCATCTATGAATGAGTAGCCCTCCTATCCTCCTACATTATATAGAACTTCATCAGTAAAGGGTGTAGGAAATGGTTCATGTAGGCATGCATCATTCACTTTCCTTAAATCTACACAAATTTTGATTTCTCCTGACTTTTTATCTTGGACCACAATAGGGCTAATCCATTTAGATTCTTCAACTGGTTCTATGATTCCTACACCAACATTCTATCCAGTTCAATATTAACTTTCTTCTTGTATTTGGGATTTAGTTTGTAGGGTCTCTTCTTGATGGGTCTTGCATCTAGTCTCAGAAGGATCTTCATTTTGCCCCATGGGCCCTTTAATACCATTAATGTCTATGAAATTGGTTGGAAAAAAGTCATGATACTCATGCAGTAGTTATGTGATCTTATCAATAGTAGCATCATCCCAATAATCTCCAACATTTTCCAACTAAGGTGTTTTCTCTATTCCAATATTAACCTTCTTAATTTTATTGGGCTTTCCAATAAAAGGTAATTCAATCCCTGGCCCTTCTATGTCTCTTTGTCCTTTAGTTTCTGTGATGTTTACATTCCTAGGATCATCATCTTCATCAACATTAATATTATAACAACCCTGTAATATCTGAAGAGGTGCATTCCATTCATCCTCTTCTTGCTCAAAAGGGAGGTTAGGTGCCTCCTCAAATACCTTTTGTATTACAATTTGTAAATCCTGATCTACTGTAGGGCACTAAATCTCAAATAAAAACGTAGTTGTAAAGTTTTGAGTCATACCATACCAGTATGTAGTGATGAGGTGCAGTTCTGCTTGAATATACCAATTGATAGGCGTAGTATCCAAAGGGTTAGTGAACTTATGCACCTACTGTTCTTTAGGAATATTTCTCTAGGCTTCCTCACAGCTTCACACATGGTCCTTAGGGAAACTATGAACTGTGTATCTAACTTCCCATCCCTCAGCTTGGTCTGAGAAATGCACTATCAGTAAGGTGCGACATTGTACCCATTATGCAATGTTCTTGTGTGTTCCCCACCATCTAGATAGTGTTTCTTTCAATGGTTTATCCAGTGCCAACATCCTTTGTTGTACTGGTACAATTTTCTCAAATTCAGCTAGAAACGTCTCTAAATTATTCACGCCATCAAATGTAGGGAGATTACTTACTTTTGTGCTAATCGAGCAAACTTCTCTGGTCAATCTGGCACATCCCCATGTGGAGACTTCGTACATTCTATTCTACCAGTTTTCCAATGCTTCCTCTAAATCTGATGAACACGCACTTTCACTTTGCCAACTTAGATTTCCATCTGCTGTGGGATTAATATAATCTTGTTGTCTTGTTGTCAGTTTGTATATTTTTTTTAGCTCGTAGGTGCGATCTTCTTCTCTTATCATTTTTGTGTATTTGTGACCTTCATCAGGGTCAATAGGTGCAATGAACTTAAGGCCATTACCCTCAAATGTCATTCTTCTCTTCTTTAGGTCAATAACAGTCGAATTTTTGAAAGCCAAATCAATTCCTAACAACGCAGGATAAGGACAGATATCATCAACAATCTCAATCACTTCAAAGTTTGCAAATGTTGTAACACCCTATTTCCCCCAGTTTGCAA
>JASDQU010503352.1:5385-30641 GCA_032191745.1 Picea mariana | reverse complement strand
TCCTCTTCCACCCCTGCTTTCTCCTCAGACAAAACCTTCATGTGATCGGTGTGATGGGTTTACAGAGCTTCAAAATTCTTTGGAAAACATCTAGAAGTTAGTCTTCGAAGTCAGGTGTGACACGAAGGAGTTGTTGATCAAAGAAAAAATGTGTGAGCGTCGCGAGGAGTGCTTGGAGACTCTCATCTGCACTATCCTTCACACCACTCCAGACATATGGACTTCATCCCTAGACATTGCACATGATCCTTAGATGGAACATAATCCAATATCAAGCTCTAGATGATTACTTTTGATTCTTGGTTTTTTGATGTCTTTAGACATATTACTTCTCTTGTCTCTAGCCCTACGAGGCACCTTAGTTTTTTTTTCCTGCAGTCGTGAACTTTTTGGACAAGTGGAAACATTGGTTTCTCAGCTGGGAAATGCAACCATTGTCTCACTATTTACCCTGACAGATGTAATGTTTTGATACCAAAAGGATTTGATAAACAATTATTAATATAAGGATCCTACTTTATTTACAAAAAAATAAAAAAATAAAAAGGTTAATTTATGTTTTATGATATTTTGTTGAAATTAAAAATGTTTTATTTCATTTTATTTATAAACATTATTGTATAAGCATCATTGTACTATGTGAAGTAGAGATGATTCTGTGTGGAGATGATTGTGTAGTGATGGGAGATCTGGGTAGTTATCAAATTATAGTTTCTATCTTATAATTTAAATTTTGTTTGAATTGGAAATATGGTTGAAAATAGTCAAAACAAGTCATCAAATTTTATAGCTTCTTATGAAATTTCACAATGAAATGACAATCCAACACTAAATTGGTTATGTTAGTCTTTGGTTTCTTTTCGAGCTTTCAATATATTTATTCAAGAAAATGTGAAATAAAAATATGTACTTTGAAATAAAATCATGATTTAGAACCTATTTTAATATGTAAAATTAAAATATACTTTAATATAAATAAGCAATTTTCATTAAAATTTATATTGATATATATTGTTTTTGTATCGAAAATGGTAGAAAATGGTTGATGGAAATTATCAATCCTATATACATTGGAAGTATTTACTAATTCCATTAATATGACACCTACCATTAATTCAATTAAAATTATGAAAATCTAAATGCAACAAACCAAGCCTTAGCAGATGACCTCTTATTTTTTAATATTTTTTATCACGCCACAAAATCAAATTCGTTTTCAACTTAAGTTTTTTTCAATCAAACTCAATGAAAACTATTTTTAATGTGTAGAATATAAGTAACTTGTTACATGTTCATCATACACATTTTTATTTCAATTTGCTTGAAGATATTGAAATCTAAATGTAGAAATTTAACAATTTAATATAATATCAACACTTTTGGAATCAAAATTCACAATTTCATAATTAAAATTGATACTTTTTAAGATGACTTTAAATTTTTTAATTAGGATGATAATCATATATGTATTACTTTGAATTCTTTAATTAGGATGTTAATCATACACTTTAAGATGTCTTAAGAAAATTTCTAAGCCATCAATAGTCCCTTATAATGACATGGAAATGGGTCCTAGTTTTGATATGAAGTTATCCTCTTCATATGAAAAAGCATTGAACAATCAAATTGCAAATAATGAGCGCAAACCATATATGTAGCAAATTGGTTACATGCATTAAAGGATTTGTGTATACGATTTGGATAATTTGTAGGATTAAAGTATAATCATCCAAAGTATAGGTCAATTTAGTTTCCCTAGATAAAATCTATAGGTTCTTCCCTGAAATTGTAAATAAGTCTTGGTAAACTTTATAATTCATCAAAAATACAAATTTTCTTAACTGAATGGACCGTGAAAGCAAACTAAACTAGAAATGATTCTAGAATTCTAGATATTCATAAATACGTGTACTTTCAATTCAAAATATAAAATTATGGAATGTACATGTCACTTGCTTAAAGAAATCGTAATGGTATTCCATTTTCAATTATTCATTCATGATCGGCTTTGAACATTTTCCATTTTCTAACTTTTGTTTTTTTTTCTTGATTGAACTTTTATTAACTTTATGCGTGCTACACATACCAAGTGACTATATTGACAACTTATGACATCTGACTGGTAGTCTTGAAAGTGAACATGAGTATCAATTTGATGGGTTTCTTGAAAAAAATATCCTTTCAATACGATGGATCCTCTTTCATATATTAAACCGCTATCATCAAAATATTCTAATAACCTCATATTTTGTTCTGTGCATCACATCAAATAATATTTCACAATTTCAATGTTGTCTACAAGTGCAACCACGACAAAGACATCTCCTGCAAATAATTTGATATATTGGACACCAAATAGTTCATGTTAGATTATCACACAAGTACATATACAAGTTATTTGTAAAAATTTAAACATAAAAGTTACCTTCTCTAACAAGATCATAAACTCTATCGCCATCAAATGGAACTATAGTTTCATTTGATTCCATCTCCTCTGAGCTTTCAAGTGGAATTTTCCATTTTATATTAAGTTCGATATGTCTCCAAGCTTTAACATATTCTGCATTTTGGTTTTTGCTAATCTCTATGGCTTTTGTGTCCTCTATGCAAACTGAACAAAAACAAGACTCATTTATTCTATCAAATGAAAATACATTTTGATAGCGTTTTGTTTTAATTGAATTAATTTTTTGTGTCCCATGTATTGTACTGGATTCATATGGAATTGATCTATTTACATCTTGGATTCCAACATAGCAAAAAAACCTGCACAAGACAAGAATTTGTTAACCTGAAATCTCTCAAGAAAATGATTGAAGATTGAATACAAATTTGAACACGTGAATAAAAATATCATGTCTACATGTGTAACATGTATATATAGACACAACTTCGCACATCCCTTGACGGATTATTTTCATGGCTTAGCGCAATTTTGCACCATTCAACAACTTGAACAGTAGATTCAAATCAATCGGCATGAGGGTTCATATAATACCTTCGAAGTGCTTGTATTACACATGCCCCTGCACCATCGTCCTCTCCTTTTCCATGACTAGTCTCAAAAAAATTCCAACAATGTGTAATGTTTGATTTTTTATGAAGACGACACAACCAATAGAATGATTGTGAAGATTTGAACTGACCCGCACACCCATGTAACCATATCTAATGTCGATCAAATCTGATTCCATGTTCTTTCAATGAATCATAAAACATATCAAAACAATGTTGTACATAATGTGTGTCGTGTGCTCGATCATCACTCATATAAAAGTGATATTCTTTAATAACATGTTGATTGTCATTGGTGCTTTCTGTGTTATCAAGACTCCATTGAAAATGTTAATATAGAATTTGGACAAATATAGTAACTTGATCAAAATGATAATATTCACTTTGTATTTCTTTTTGTGCAGTGAATGTGTAATTCTCTGCAAAATCAACTACAAACAAAATTATCCCTAGTGGAAACACTTCACGATATTGTTTGAATTGTAGGTCTTGTGTTGGCATAGGGGCAGACCCAGAGTTCATCTCTTACAGATCACCAACAAGCCTTAACTAGTGGCCCTTTCGACAACACCTGCGAAGCATATGCAGTCTCACTCGAAGTAGAAATAGGGGGTTGCAGGACACATGTGTCTACAACCAGAGGAAATGCAAAGTGATTCCAAAACACAACGCAAACAATCTAGGTATTATTTATCACTCTTATGCTAGTTTCGCGAAGTTATATCTTTGTTCTAACAATCATGCAATAACAATATAACATATAATAAATAACACAACATCAACCACAAAGAAAATAAGATATGCGTGGTTCACTGTCTCCCTAGGGATATGTCCACATAACTGTGTCTCTTTATTTATTAGGTGAAAACATACAGTTCTATCTACGCACTTATCTGCATATCTCTTTCTCTCTCTATCTTCCCTTCTTGCACACCCAACTGCTGGGTTGATCTTCGCACCCAACTGAAGATCCAGAATACAGACTCAACAACAATCAATAATAACCAACAATGAACATCATACAAACAATTGAGCAAGAGCAAACCCTCCTAGGTATTCTAGACATTTATTTATACATTACATGACTCTCAAACAACCTTAGACCGAATCCTAGGTGTCAAAACCCTAGATCCAAAACCCTAGGTCCACCTGACCCACATTTTCATGGCTTAACTAGCATGTCCTTCCTCATTTTCCGCGAGGTGATCCAAAGTATCCATTGGTGTCTTCTTTCTCTTGCTGAGTTGTCCATGTTCCATATTCTTTTATGCTTTATCTTCCTTGATCTTCTCTTTCAACAACTTGATTTTCCTTACTTCCCTCCTTCTTTTCTACTTCATTAACCACTTCGACCCTTACTCAGTTACTGTGCCTTTCATGCAATTCGTACTTCACCTTTATTCCTTAATCTTAACTTCCTTACATAACCAAGGGCCAATAGGCCCCCAACACTCACATGTGACTCGTCTCGAGTCACTGCAAGATTTAGCTTTCTTTAATACTTTGATTTCAGACTGCACGGAGCACCCTCTGCTTTATGCTCTATCCCTTCCTATGTTGTGAAAACTATATTTTCTGTGTCTGGTACCTAGTTTCAACTGAACCTGGTACCTAGACCCTTCATTCTTTTCTTTTACTGAGAGCCGCGAGGTAACTAGTTGTCACAGTACAACTTCAACTGGCTTCCATTTAGTAGACCATCCTTCCATTCTCCATTAAGTTTCTTCAACTACAAAACTCCACCTTCTGTAACATAGGAAACTTCAAATGGCCTAAGCCAATGTGTCCTAAACTTCCCTGGATGTTTCATGAACTTGCTGTCATATAACAATACCAAATCTCCTTGCTTAAATGAATTCTTCTTTATATGTTTGTCATGGTAATCCTTTTCTTGTTCTTTTTGTACCTACTGATGAAATCTTGCAATAAATTTGTATTCTTCCAGTTCGATCAACTGCGCAAGCCTATCTTGAACAGTGCATGTGTCATCCATACCTGTAAATGTTGCAATTCTTAAACTAGGAACCAAATATTCCATAGGTACTACTGCTTTCAAGCCATAGACTAACTTAAACGGGGTTTGCATTGTCATCTTTTTACAAGTAGTTTGATAATCCCATAATACTGTTGGAATTATTATATCCCAATAATGTTTGTTAACACTACAAATCTTAGTCAGCATTGTCTCCAAGATCTTATTGAAAGCTTTGACTGTACCATTCACCTATGGGTGGTATGGTGTGCTCTTCTGATGGTGAACTTCAAATTCTTGAGTCAAGGCTTCAATAGTTTTGTTGATGAAGTGTGTTCCTTGATCACTCATAAGGATATTCGGGCATCCAAATATGGTTATAATATCCTCAAAGATGAATTGTGCAACTGTGGTTGCACTCCAGTCCTTAATTTCTCTTGTTTTTGCTCATCTGGTCAAATACTCTATAGCAGTGATAATGTATGTAGCTCTTGTGTGCTTTCCTGGTGAGTTAATAGGTCCCACAAAGTCAATGGACCATTTCTTGAATACTTGTAATGTTAATTGTGGTGCCAAATACATTTCATCCCTTCTAGAAGTCTTCCCTACTATTTGGCATATGTCGCAGGCTCTGTAATAGTCCTTAGCATCCTTGTGTAAATTAGGCCACCAGAGGCTAGCTCTAAGAACCTTTTGTGTTGTTTCTTTTCCTGCATAGTGTCCTCATGCGATGCCTTCATGTGCTTTTGGAAGAATTAATGGTCTTTATTCCTCCATAACACATCTCCTCAATATCTCATCTGGTGCCATATTATATAACTATCCAACTATAAGTTGAAAGTTAGTAGCGTGGATGAACAACTCTTTATTCTACATGACTGTGTACTCGCAAGGTGCCATTCCTGTGGACAAGAACTAAACTATCGTGACAAAGTGATCATCAACTTTTTTGATGGCTAATAATTGTGCATCTCAAAGAGTATCCTCCATACTAGTAGGTTCATCTCCTTGTTCTAACCTGGATAAGTGATCAAGTCCTTTATTCATTCTTCCTATCTTGACCACAATTTCAAAGTCATACTCCTGGAATAATAGTATCCATCCACATATTCTTCCCCCCAACACTGGCTTGTTGACTAAGTACATCAATGTAGAATAATCAATGAACATCTTAAAATATCCTCCCAACAAATAGTGTCTAAATTTCTGCAACACATATACCATAGCCAAGCCTTCTCTTTTAGTCGTAGTATAGTTCCTTTCATCTGTAGAAATATTATTGCTAGCAAAGTCTATCGGGTGGTCAATGTCTCCTGTACCCGACTGTGCTAAGACTTCTCCTAATGCAATGGATGAAGCATCGACATGAACATTGAACTCCTTACTCCAATCTGGAAAAACCAAGATTGGCACAACGACCATTTTATGCTTTAGTGTGTCAAAGCTCTACTAGCATTCTTCTGTCCATTGGAACTTACTATATTTATTTAAGAGCTTCTTCATGGGTGTTTTTATCTATGCATAACCCTTAATAAACTTTCTATAGTATCCATTGTTTCCCAATGTAGTGCGCAACTATCTAACCAAAGTGGGAGGAGGTAGATCAACAATGATGGCAATCTTGGAAGGATCCACCACCAACCCCTGTTTACACACAATGTGCCCTAGTAGCACTCTAAAGGGTGAAAGGAAAATACACTTTTTGAGATTTAGTGCAATCTAGCATTGCCTGCACTTATCTAACATTAATCTCAAGCATTCAATACGATCCTTCATTAGGCTAAAAATAGTCCAATCATCGAAGTATGCTTCCAAGAACTTGTGGAAAAATTCCTAAAATGCTTCGACCACCACCCTAGAAAATATGGTTGGTGCATTCTTCAAGCCAAAAGGCATCACAATGTACTAAAAAGAACCTCATTATGTTGCAAATGTGGTCTTATGTCGATCTTCCTTAGCAATTCTGATCTAGTGATAACCTGAAAATCCATCCATGAATGAGTAGACCTCCTATCCTCCTACATTATATAGAACTTCATCAGTAAAGGGTGTAGGAAATGGTTCATGTAGGCATGCATCATTCACTTTCCTTAAATCTACACAAATTTTGATTTCTCCTGACTTTTTATCTTGGACCACAATAGGGCTAATCCATTTAGATTCTTCAACTGGTTCTATGATTCCTGCACCAACATTCTATCCAGTTCAATATTAACTTTCTTCTTGTATTTGGGATTTAGTTTGTAGGGTCTCTTCTTGATGGGTCTTGCATCTAGTCTCAGAAGGATCTTCATTTTGCCCCATGGGCCCTTTAATGCCATTAATGTCTATGAACTTGGTTGGAAACAAGTCCTGATACTCGTGCAGTAGTTATGTGATCTTATCAATAGTAGCATCATCCCAATAATCTCCAACATTTTCCAACTAAGGTGTTTTCTCTATTCCAATATTAACCTTCTTAATTATATTGGGCTTTCCAATAAAAGGTAATTCAATCCCTGGCCCTTCTATGTCTCTTTGTCCTTTAGTTTCTGTGATGTTTACATTCTTAGGATCATCATCTTCATCAACATTAATATTATAACAACCCTATAATATCTGAAGAGGTTCAGTCCATTCATCCTCTTCTTGCTCAAAAGGGAGGTTAGGTGCCTCCTCAAATACCTTTTGTATTACAATTTGTAAATCCTGATCTACTATAGGGTACTAAATCTCAAATAAAAATGTATTTGTAAATTTTTGAGTCATACCATACCAGTATGTAGTGATGAGGTGCAGTTATGCTTGAATATACCAATTGATAGGCGTAGTATCCAAAGTGTTAATGAACTTATGCACCTACTATTCTTTAGGAATATTTCTCTAGGATTCCTCACAGCTTCACACATGGTCCTTAGGGAAACTATGAACTGTGTATCTAACTTCCCATCCCTCAGCTTGGTATGAGAAGTGCATTGTCAGTAAGGTGTGACATTGTACCCATTATGCAATGTTCTTGTGTGTTCCCCACCATCTAGATAGTGTTTCTTTCAATGGTTCGTCCAGTGCCAATATCCTCTGTTGTACTGGTACAATTTTCTCAAATTCAGCTAGAAATGTCTCTAAATTATTCACACCATCAAATGTAGGGAGATTACTTACTTTTGTGCCAATCGAGCGAACTTATTTGGTCAATCTGGCACATCCCCATGTGGAGACTTCATACATTCTATTCTACCAGTTTTCCAATGCTTCCTTTGAATCTGATGAACACGCATTTTCACTTTGCCAACTTAGATTTCCATCTGTTGTGGGATTAATAAAATCTTGTTGTCTTGCTGTCAGTTTGTATATGTTTTTTAGCTCGTAGGTGCGATATTCTTCTCTTATAATTTTTGTGTATTTGCGACCTTCATCGGGGTCAATAGGTGCAATGAACTTAAGGCCATTACCCTCAAATTTCATTCTTCTTTTCTTTAGGTCAACAACAGTCGAATTTTTGAAAGCCCAATCAATTCCTAACAGCACAGGATAAGGACAGATATCATCAACAATCTCAATCACTTCAAAGTTTGCTAGTGGTAAATCCACTGGGAGTCGCTAAGCTTACGGTTGGGTGGAAACGAGCACCCCTCTCAGTAGTTGCTTGACCCCTGGTGTTATTTCTAATAAGTGATTTGCCTCTGGCATCTTGAAATATATATATATATATGTTTATTTTTATAATCATGCTCATTAGTTGTGAAACTGTGAATGATTTCATTATAAGAATGACTGTATGGTGTTTTTATCAGTACTAGTAGTTGTATTTTTATATGGAAATACTACGTATGGTTTATGTCCTCATGAATTCGTTATTTGTGTGCGTACTGACCCAATTCAAACTTCACGCCTGGTTCTTGGGAGGACAGCATCCTTATATACCTTAGGTAGTACCCTGACTGATTCTCCCCATAGAAATACCTTCCTTGAAAAGCCCATCAAGAACCGGGAAGGCGGTTGTGAAGGCGTAAGGCCTTAGTAACCTTGCATAAGGAGGAATGATCCTCTTGCAAACCGAGATGACAGCATAAGGATGAAGTAATGAATCGACGGATGAGATCTCATCGAGAGATATGTGGTCACTTGTGACCATTAGATTTGGTAAGAGGAAGCTGGGAGGTTAAGTATCTTAACCTGATAGGTATTAATCGATGGACGAGATTTTGTCGGGGAATCTGCGGTCACCCATGACCATTAGGTTAGTAAGAGAAAGTAGGGCGTTAAATGCCTTACCACTTTGTTTTCCTGTGTCTTCGTGGGTAGCGAAGAGTAGGGGACCGTAGATCCCCAAGGTTCATGAGAGCATCTGGACCGTGGATCTTTTCCATGCCAAGGGAGTCGGGAAATCAGGATTCCTGTTGACAAGAGTTCGGGATTTTCCATGGTGAAAACCCCGAGACGGATGTGAGCTGTCCGATTGACGGAGGCCACGTGTTGTGAGATCTCCCATTTCGAGAAACCGGGAGTCGGGAAATCGGGATTCCTGTTGACAAGAGCTCAGGATTTTCCATGGTGAAAACCCCGGGACGGATCTGAGCCGTCTGATTGATGGGGGCCACGTGTCGTGAGATCTCCCATTTTGGGAAATCAGGAATTGTGATATCAGGAGTCTTGGCGACAAGGGATCGGGATTTTTCTAGGTGGAAACCCCAGAACAGTTGTGGACCATCCGATTTAAGGAGGTGACGTGTTGAGAGATTACCCGTTTCGGGAAAATCGGGGATCGGGGATTCGGGAGTTCTGCTGACAAAAACTCAGGCTCTTGCCTTGACAAATCATGATCCATAATGTCGAGACACTAGTATGTGGCTAAGTCTCGATGGATGGACAAGATTCCTTCGAGAAATCTCAGGGTCCGTAACGACCGTCCGATGTGAGGAAGAGATGTCAGTTTTACGTCGGGGCGTGAGCACACAGGAGGGTAAGTAGCGAACAGATCTGGATGGACAGAATCCACCCACCCATATCTACAGTTGAGGATGCATTCTGAAGCCCCCTTGCCATTCTACCTTTAATGGGGGGAGGGGGTACGGAATTGGATGCGTAACTCTCGAACGGTTGAGATTAACTCATCATGATCAATGGCATTCAGGTGGATTCCGAAGCCCCCTTGCCATTCTACCTTTAATGGGGGGGGGTCCGAAATAGTGTGGCGTGTGAAGTGGAGCCCCTCCTGTCATGTCAACCATCGTGTCGCACTTCCCCCTCCGCCAACTGTACTCCACTTAACCGGGCGATGGGGCCCGTTCTCATTGGTTGTTCTCTAGTCTTGTTGGAATTTGTTCCAATTGGCCATTTGCTAGCCCCGTTGGGATTCGTCTCTATTGGCTATTTGCTAGCCCTGTCAGGGTTCGGCGGTTGCAGAGCCGAACGGTTTGAAATTACTGTAGCGTCGAGACGCGAAAATACGAAAGATACTGCATTCATTTGAACTGTGATCGTGACCCATGATCATATGGGAATAGAGAGAGAGAGAGAAAAGAGCTAGCTTGCACTAGGCCCCCATGGATATTTAGGGCTTCTAATTTGACAGAAGACTAGAAAAATCTGATTTAGGTAGTGGGTATGTGACAAATGTCCTTACCCCATCGACGTCTACAGGGACATGTTCTAGTATTCGAAAGGGGCTCACCACCTATTGATTAGCCATCCTGAGCCTGATAGGACAGTAAATCAATATAGGTTTTCCCATCAGTGCCCAAGTCTTCTTCATCATAATATTTACTTATGATCCCAAGTAAAGGACCACATAGTCCATGTCATAGTCTCCAATCTAAGCACTAAGGTGCAATTCCTTGTTTCTCCTTATTTTCCTTAATACTTGATTTAGAGCTATACTCAGCATAGGTTCTATTCTTCCAATTTCATACTCTCTTACTAGGTGTTGTAGCTCCTGCACAAGTTTCTCATCTTTAATCAAATTGATACATGTTTATAAAAAGTCTATGAGATTTCTTACCTCTTTTCCTTGTCTATATAGATCATGCTGGTTAAATGCTAGTGGAATTTCACATTCCCTTACCTCTGGTTGTACCTTAGATGAAGAAGCTTATTCTCCTACAAATTCTTTCCTTGCTTCTTCAAAAGTATGCCTCTCTCTCCTTGGATCAAATAGTCGTGCCTTCTTTGCATCTCTTTTGATCCTTGATCCTTCTGTAGTATTTCTTGGAGTCACCCTATGTTCTCCTGTAATAACGCCTCCTCTAGTAATAACAATGACTCTTGGGTCGTCACCACGAGGTTCTTTTGATATAAATTGGACTTGGATGTTTCCTCCTCGTCTCTCCTGCAATTTGGCTAACAATACAGGACAATCTTCAATGACATGATTGAATAAGTTGCAGTAGTTGCAGGTAGTACAAGGGTTCTGACAATCCCTTTCCAAATGTCCTGGCTGTGAAAAATTATATCAAATAATCTTACCTAGACCGCGGCCCATACCTCCTCCTTGTCCTCTTCCTTTGAATCCACCGTGAGGGTTGAAGTTTCCTCTTTCTGGGGAGTTGAATTGCACATTATTTCCTTCTTACTATGTTTCTCCTTGAATTCTATATGTATCCCTTGATATTTCATGCATGAGATCATAATCCCTACAGTTCTTCTCATCATTCCCCACAGATTTATAGAATGTGCAATAAATATTGGTAGGTGTCTAGACATATTTATGCATATAATAACATTCACTGAGGTGATATCTATTTCTACATACCTCACACCATGGTAGAGTGGCTTGCTTCAAAGGTATAGGTTCTCCCGAGGCCAGGTATTCATGAAATAGGGGACAATTCTCTTTGTCATGTCCCTCTTCTTTATGTCTGATACAACATATATCTTCTCTTTTCTCCTTCCCTTTGTCCTTCTTCATATCTTCGACTTGTAAGGATAAACTAGTTAATTGGTTTAAGATCTGACTCATACCTGGATTGGATTCTCCTACAAGGGCTGCTTATAGTTTCATAGAAATCTCCGGAGCTTCAACCTGAGAAGTGACTTTCTATTGCATCAAAGGAGCTCTGATATATGGTAGGAGGGCATCGATGAACCATTCTTTATTTTTTTCATCTAGGATATGAAAACTTAAATGACCTGTCAGAGTCTTAAACCTTTGATCAAACTCCCAAACAGGTTGAGTGACCTTCTGCTTGATTTCCTTCAACTCTATAATGCACTGTGACTCCGAATTAGGCTTCTTGAATTCCCACATAGTGCGGTATTAATTTCATTCAATGGTTTAGGCTGTCCAGGTCTTGAAGAAAACTTCATATACTAGTTCAGAGTGTGATCCCTTAAGGTAGTACTAAACTGAGTTCTCTTAATAGCTTCGTCGATGACTTTCTTAATGCTCCAGACAACTTCGCATAAGAACCGATGTTGGTCAGGATATTCATATCCATCTCCTCTAAAGATAGGTAACATTGTTTCATCTTCCATAGATCTACCTGGGTTTCTCGATTGAGTATGTGCTAAATTGCTTGTAACAATACTCTAATTTCTCTGGCTACTCTGGTTACTCTAGTTACTTAATACTTCTAAAACAACAAGAGGATTAATAGTACTTACCTCAAAAGTAGGCACATTGCCTGAAGTTTTTGATTCTCCTCAACGAGGTTCTTCAATCTCTACTTCCTCTACCCTTGCGTGCTTTGAATGCTCTTCGTCCGATAACTATGATTCTTATCCACTGTAGAATCCCTCGTCTCCATAATTTTGCTTAAACAGGTTCGCAAGAGAAAATTCTCTAAATGATCTCCCACTGCATGTGTTTCTAGCCTCTGTGTCACTGTCGTTGTATGAATTCTTGAACATTAGCTTCATTATATCTTCAAGATATTCTTCTCATGCAATATCATCTTAATCCTCAGTTTTAAAAGGTGTAGGAACTTTCCTCTAGGTCCCTTAAAGAAATACCTCTCTTCTTGACTATACGATTCTATTCTATCAATAGCGAACTCAGTAATGTAGCCTCCAATAGTTCTATCAAACCAGAGAGACACTTCTCTAGACACAACGTTGTTGACTCTCTTGACTTTGTTTATCAACGTTGTTGTCCAAAACACAAGTGGTCTAGATATGATCTCAAACTGGGTGTCTGCTAATCTGGCTAACCAATCATATAACTCCTTATGAAATCCTCCAAATAAAATCTCGTGTATGTCAGTAAAGATGTACCTTCCCAACCAATCTTCTATACTAATGCTAGGATTCTTGTTCTAATATTCAACAAAGTCCTTTTCTTGTTCTTCTATCCAGTTCTGAATCTTTTTCTTTGATGGAAACCACCTTGACATTCCCTCAAAAAGATCCTAATCCCGACAATGGAACCATTTGTTGGCATAGGGGAAAACCCAAGGTTCATCTCTTACAGTGCACCAACAATCCCTAACTATTTTCCCTTTCGGAAACACCTATGAAGCAGATGCAGTCTCACCTGAAGTAGAAATAGGGGGTTGCAGGAGACATGTCTCTACAACCAGAGGAAATTCAAAGTGATTCCAAAACACAACATAAACAAGCTAGATATTATTTATCACTCTTATGCTAGTTTTACGAAGTTATATCTCTGATCTAACAATCATTCAATAACAATATAACAAATAACAAATAAAACAACATCAATCAAAAAGACAATAAGATATACGTGGTTCACCCTCTCCCTAGGGCTACTTCCACAAAACTGTGTTTCTTGATTTATTAGGTGAAAACATATAGTTCTATCTGCACACTTAGCTGCAGATATCTTTCTCTCTTTCTCTTCCCTTCGTGTGCATCCAACTATAGGGTTGATATGCGCACCCAGCTGAAGATCTAGAATATAGACTCAATATTTCTCTCCAGAACAATCAATAATAACCAACAATGAACATCATACAAAAAATTGAGCAAGAAAGAACCCTCCTAGGTCTTCTAGAACTTTATTTATACATTACATGACTCTCAGACAACCTTAGACCGAAGTGTATGTGTCAAAAACCTAGATCCAAAACCCTACTTGTTGAAACCCTAGGTCCACTTGACTCACATTTTTTAGGCTTCGCTAGCCAATCCTTCCTCCTTTTCTGTGAGGTGATCCAAAGTATCCATTGGTGTCTTCTTTAGATTGCTGAGTTTTCCACTTTTTGTATTGTTTGATTCTTTATCACCCTCGATCTTCTCTTTCAACGGCTTGATTTTCCTTACTTCCCTCCTTATTTTCTGCTTGTTTAACCACTTTGACCCTTACTCAGTTACCGTTCCTTTCACACAGTTCGTACTTTGTCTTTCTTCCTTAATCTTCTCTTCCTTACATAACCAAGGGACAACATCTTTCCATTGAGCTCTATGTGAATTCTTGGTGTATTTATAAATTTCTTCCTCAAACTTCTTTCAAAAATCTATCAGGCAAATTTTATCTACTTTCAAATCAATCCTTTTGGAAATAACATTTGAAGAATGTGGAGTTGTGTTGTTGATATATTCATATCTCTTCCAATTGACTTTGATATTAGAAAGTGATTGATCATTCATATCAATAGGATACTTTGAGTGAAACACACTTAGATTTCCACAACGATCACTTTTCTTTCCACCAACACATTTTTATTGGTAAAATAATTCATCACCTTCTCTTTCACATAGAATTTTGGATATAAAAGCATGGAATGTGGGAGGAGGTGAACTTGGCCATAATGTTTTACCAAAGTCAAGAAAATTGTCATAATATAACTCAAATGCCACATGATAATGACGACAACAAGTGTTATGAATAGTGATGGGTCTAACAAACCATGGTTTTTGTTGCACAAATGTATTGATGGAAATTTTAACTTTTTTGTGCTCTTCTTTGAACTTATTGAAAAATTCTATTTGTGTCATTGGAAATATATGTTTTGGATGTTCTTCATATTGTTTTCATGTTATTATTCGTCACAAAACATCCCTTGTATGTGGTGAGACATGAGATTCTATCAACCAACAATTACAGGCCAATTATTTAACATTTTCTGCAAGTCTATCTTTGTGGGGTTGTCTAGAAATCATTGTCCAGCAAGACAGTTCATCATTTGCATCTATTTGCAATCAAAACTTTCTATGTTTGTACAATGTTTTTCTTGACGTTCCCATTGTTTTTTCCATGTGTCGTGTCAAACGATATTTTATATTGCTAGATGAAACAATTGTTGTTTGTATCACTCTACGTGCAACACTGACATCTTTTTTTCGAGATTTTCCAAAAGATTTTAATACACTAGTTATATTCTCAAAGAAATTTTGTTTCACCTTTGTATCTTTTGTCTACTTTTGAATACCCAATAATGATGTAGCTTCTTTTAAATTTTTTGACTTTATTAGACAGAGTAAAAGTTGATCTTGTACTATTACTGATTCATCTTTGAAAAAACTATTATACATATTCTTAGTTTGATATCTTATATAATTCTTAGCTTATTTCTTCCCAATTTTTTCAGTATCAACGTTTTCTAATATTTCATCATCAATGTTGATAGATTCTCCTGCATATTTCAATTTAAATTTTATATTAAAAAACAAAACCCGAACATAAATTCACTAAACTATATACAAGTGTCCATCTTGTATTATCTAAATTTATGTACATACCTATAGGTGATTCGTTTTCTGCTTCAATTTCGGTTTCAACATCTTCATCGACGTTATGAGACAAATCTATTTATGTTTTTTGAAAAACATCAAATCGTAATTACAATCAATTATATTAAACAATATTTTAAATTTGAATTCTATACTTTTAATATAGACAATATGTGCATGCATACCTAGTTGGACTTCTTCTTGTTGAAAATCTCTATTTACATTACCATCGTTTCTTTCTTCAATATTTACATGTTCTTGTTTATTTCTCCAATAATGCGCTTTCCTTTGATTGTTGTGGTGGGTTTCATCTTGAGTGTGATCAAATTTTCTCTTGCGCGAACTTTTTTTCCCCATGAGTATAGTTATCTGTAAAAGTTTTTAACAAAATCAACATTTCAGAATAGTCTCAGAAAAACTTCATTGTCACAAAAATTATTAAAAACTAATATCAATAATTTTATGTTCAACATAGGATTCACCTTTAAAAAATGCTCAATATTTATCTTTCAATATATAAATTGTTAATCCAATAAAAACTTGAACAAACATCAATTACCTTGTTCAACAAAAACGAAAACGATGATTCGAAACTTTGTTTAGGTTCTCTCGAAAACCATGAAACAATCGATGAATTGTGTTAAATGTGTTCAGCTGAAAGTGTATTTATACGATTTGGCACAAAATGAAATGATACGACATGTCTTTTTATTTTTTTCAGCCAAACAAATTCGCTCACCCGTCTTTCGTCCAAAAAAAAGGTTTTTCGGCCAAAAAGCTAGGAAACTGTTTAATTTTAATGGATTCCGTTAGAATTTTGTTTTTCGGCCGAAAGATTTTTTTTTCGGCCAAAAGAATATTTCGGCCAAAAACTAGCATGTGGACTTGTTTGGAGGAACCATAGAATTCGCTCTAGTTTACCTAAACTTTGGAGGTCACAGACTCCTGCAAATACTCAGAATTTGGTTTCGAAAATAAAACTAGCATTTGCAAAATTGAATCTACTTTCAATTTCTATAATTTGTTTTCATTTTCATTATTTTTATCTAATTTTATTTAATTCTTAAAAAAAATCATTGCATATTATTTTCAGTTGACATTATGATTCAGTGAATTGAAATATTTGTATCTCTAAAAATACATAGTGAAACATTTAGAAAAATTTATATTCATAATCCTTTAAATGTTCTTTTCAAAAGGGTATTTTTAGATTTTACTTCTAAATAAAAATTAATATAGATACAAGGTGGGGGAAAACATGTTTTTAAACTCTGCAACGTTTTTAGCTTGGTCAACTTCAAAAAATTCTAGAAATTATAATATTCATCCGTTATATTCAAAATTATAGTCATAATAAAATAGAGTCTCTCTAGATTGTTGCAGTATATTTCGTTTGTTAAAAACAAAAGTTTAATAANTAGTTATTGGAAAACTAACAAAATTCTTCACAAGTTTTATTTTTACTATAAAGTGAAATTCTAAATAAAAATAATAATTTTGTATGCCGGAAGTTGAAGAACTTGTGAAAATATAGTTTTTTTTCTCATAAAACAAGAAAAATAGACACCCATCTTCATGATTTCACCCGTTACATAAAATCCCAAATTTTCTGCCATTATATGGTTGATTCTCCCCTCACTATTTTTTATCACCACCCCAAAGCCAGCTGGGCCCGGATTGCCCTTAGAGGCTACATAAAAATTCAATTTATAGAATCCCAGAGGGGGACATTGCTAGGTGTTTGGACTTTGAGTTACTATGGTGTGGGGATTGGATCCAGTGGGATATAGGGAAGGGTCAATGTTCAAATGCCACTGGGAGAGAATAATTCTCTCATTGGGATTGTAGGTGAGGTCTTCTTCGAACCACTATTGTGATCTCACAATTTCTTCAGTACTGTCAAAGATATTGGACCATACAAAATCCATTGAGGAGGGATTGGAGTGAAATACCCTTATGTTTCGTTCTTTCTAGATTTTCCAGACAACATATCCCAGAAGCAACTGCCAAATTCTATTGAGAATTGGATTGGTGTAGGCATTTATTCTCCACCTTTATATAGAGTGAATGATGTTATCTCTTACTCAGTATGTTTTCCTCATGATATGAGCCACCTTATCCTAAAGTTCTACATTGAAAGGACACTGATTCAAGAGGTGTTCCATATATTCCTCCTGCTACATACAAAGAGGACACATCGAGGGCCCAATAAATCCTTTTTTTCTTAAATTATCCTAGTCTAAGATTCTATTTTGTACTAGAATCCAAAGAAAAGTAGAAACCTTTGGCCATAGGTGCAATTTACAAATGTTATGCCAGATTGGATTCATGGGAAGTAAATGAAATTGTGTTTTAAGATAGTAGGCTTCTTTGATAGTAAAAGTACTAGTTGTAGAGTTCCCCCGATGTAAAATATCTTGACCCTCTCGTCTACAAATCTTCCTCAAGGAAGAAATTTCGTTCTAGGAGTCTAAGTTGCAGTCAGCTGGAAGATTCATATCCTTGTACGAGGTTTTCCAATCCCTCCAGTGAGAATCTGGGGGTGTTTTTTTGCATAAGTTGGCTACCTTTATCGTATTTTCGTTTGGAATTTGGGCTTGGAGTTGATGCAAGATTTCCAAGGATTGTAGTGGAGGGATTTTCTGCTAAGAGTCTGACTAGAAGAAGGCATCTTGTTCATCTCTTAACTCCCAGAAGGAATGCTCCTGAATGAGGGGTCGATTGCGCCTCACTACGTTCTAGATATTAGATATTAGAATCTGATTTGTCATTCTGATTAGATGAGTTTTATCAATATATGGAGCATATTTGTTTTTCCACAACCTTTCCCATAATTATTTTGGGTGCTTGAACCACCTCCACCATATTTTTGCACCCATTATTTCAATGAGAAAATGTGGATCACAGAGCCCAAGACCTCTATTAAAGAAGAAGACCTGGGATTTCTCTATATTGACAGAGGTACTTGAAGCTTCTCTAAAATAATAAAGAATGTGATTTAATTTATATGCTTCATGTGTTGTGGGTGTTCCCATTAACATGGTGTCATCCACAAATTGACTACGTGAAGTTGTTCGTTGGATATCATGGAGGGGAAGACCTTGTCGGGAGCCATATGCTATGGATTCCTTGATGTAACAATTGATCTCTTCAACCATAATTACCAAGAGGAAAGGGGAGAGGGGGCCCCTTGATGGATTCCTCGTGAGTTAGTGAAGGTTGTTGAAGGGACACTCTTGACAAGTATAGAAAATAAGGCAGTGGACGTGAGATTTAATATACAATTTACCCAGTAATTACAAAATCCAAAAGAATAAATAATAGAGCGGATGTATTTCCAACATAATATTTCAAAGGCCTTTGAGAGGTCAAGTTTTATGAGCATACCTAGATTTTGCATGGATTTAAGGGAGCTGGAGTGGATCACCTCATGTGCTAGCATGACACTGTCTAGAATCTGGTGTCCTTCCACATATCCCGACTGATTCTTCGAGATAATAAATGGTAGAATTGCCTTGAGTCTAAGTGCAATAACTTGTTTTATAAGTTAATATATTACATTGCATAATGTAACGGGTCTAAATTTATTTGGGTGGGTTACCCTTTCCTCCTTGGGTATGAGCATGAGTGATCTGGATTTAGGAGCGAAACGAACTGATTAACACACTGAATACAATAAACACAGAGATATGAATAATAACACAAATATCTAGTGAACAATATCTTCTATTAAATAATGAAATAGGTTGAAACTATAAAATTGCAGAAATGAAACATTTGCTCAAATGGTGGTAGATATATTTGAGAATAGATGTGGTTTCTATGCACATTCGTCTGAGCAAAATGGACTACAATGAGGCTCCAGAGGCCTTTTTGATATTACTCATGTATTCCAAAACCCTAGACATCCAAAAACCTAACCCTAGAATGTGAAACGCTAAAAGACACGTGGGCCCTATGGGTAAGTTGGTGTAATTTGGTACCTAAACTTCCTAGGGTTGTAACTTTTGCATACAACCTCCATTTTAGATGTGTGATAGCCCGTTGGAAAGGTCTTTCAAAGAAATTCAAATTTTGCCATAAAACTATGACTATGTTTAATGTTTGACTGTGGCGAGCCAAAAAAAAAATGTTTAGGGCCCCAAAACGGCCCCGAAAGCACAAAAAGATGTCTTGACATGAAAACATACAAAAAAAGCTAGTTGGATTAGGTAAGAGGCCACCTTTATCCACCTCAAGGATGTGTGGGGCTTCAGACAACCCCAGAAGTGTAGAACCCACAATTACAAAGAAGTATAGAAGAACGTGTTGAACTAAAAATAGACATGAGGAGCCAGTTGGAATAGGTGGGTGGCCACCAATATCCACCTAGATCAATCCTACCCCCTTAGAAATCAATGGTCTCCATTGCATTAAGTTCCCCCATTAGTTGAGGAAACTTCTGCTAGATTTTTCCCCTGTTGAGCCACTTTCCTTGGTGTACGAGTTTCCCTGCCTTAACAACCCAATAAATATGGATTCGCTGCTTGCGAGTGCCCTTGAACTGTGTGCCCACTATATGATCAGTGGATGATTTTTCCATCTAGTCAGGGTTGAGCTCGGTTGGTGTCAGTTGTTCTATGATCTCAGAGGTGTCCAATAATGGTGGAAAATACGGTCGAAGGAGGTCCACATTGAATATTGGATGCATACTAAAGAATGGTGGAGTGTTGAGCTCAAAATCATTGCTACCCACAACCTTAGTGATATTGTAAAGGCCATAACGAAGTGGGTGAAGCTTGTGATGGGGCCTAGTGAGATGATCTGTCTACAGATGTAACCAGACTTTCTCACCAACTTGAAACTAGTGTGGTACCCTATGTTGATCATGGCGCTTCTTGTACTTAGCATTGGATTTCTATAGAATCTCTTGGACCTGTTGGTGGATGTGTTGAATCTGCTCACTGAATTTGTTGTCTTTGTCGATCATAGATTGATTAGGGGAAGATTCTTTCTATGCGGTGGCAAGAGGAAGTGCAGCATCAACGGGTCCCAAGGGTTGGAATCCCAGACCCACCTGAAATGGGCTATGGTTGGTAGAACTATGGAGAGACCTCTTGTAATTGTGTTGGACATATGGGAGACTCTCGTCCCATGTACGTGGATGCTTAGAATTGTACATGCGCAGGATGTGCAAAATAATCTGATTGACGACCTTTGTTTGGCCATCGGTTTGGGGGTGGAAAGCAGTGGAATTTTTTACCTTGGTGTCCAACTCAAACTAGAGACTCAACAAAAAGGTGTTGAGTAACCTGTTGTCTCAGTCAGAGATGATGGTCTGTGGTATCCCAAAGTGGACCCACACTCGTTCGAAGAAGAGATTGGCAGTATCTGCTGATGTGACGTTCTTCTTACAGGCTGTGAGGATGGTCATCTTCAAAAATAAATCAACGAACACAAACACACAGTCATTTCCTTTCTTAGTGGATGGCAAGCCAGACATGTAATCCGTTGAGATGGATTGCCAAGGCTTATCGGGAATAGGAAGAGGGGTGTATAAGCCTTGCTTCTTGATGGTTGGCTTGGAAATGGCACATGCAATGCAAGATTTGATATACTTGCTGACGTCCTGTCGAAGTTTTAACCAATAAAAATGTTTCTGAATAACGACCACAGTTTTATCTACACCAAAATGTCCTGCCACATGACTATAGTGGGATTCCCAAATCATCTTTCCATGCTTGATTGTAGGAAAATAGAGATGGCCTAGGTGGCATAAGAGTCTATCTTGGATGTGAAAATCAGTGAAAGTTGCGCGTGTACCCAAGAGCTGATATGTGGTGGTGAAGTATGGATCTTGTTGATAAAGTTGGGGCCACTCAGATGCTTCATGTCCATAAGAATAGAGAATAGCAGTGAGTCTAGCCAGAGGAGGCTGACTGAGACAGTCAGTGACACAATTGGAGATACCTATCTTATACTTGATGTTGAGATCGAACTGTTGCAGGTAGGTGGACCACTTCTAATGGCAGTCGTTCTGCAATATCCATCGTGTCTACATGAGCTGCAGAGGCTTGTGATAAGTGTGTATGATCGTTTCTTTCCACAAAATGTAATGTTTCCATTGATTACAGACTTGTACAATGGAATACATTTCCTTGTCATAGGTGGGGTATTTTCGGACAGTATTAGAGAGTTTATCACTATGGTATTCCACTGGATTCTCATTCTGAGTGAGAACTGTGCCCACAACATAGTCATATGCATCAGTCTCAATCTTGAATGGTTGTTGTAGATCAGGCAAGGAGACTACTAGAGATGAGCACAAGCGATGCTTCAGACCATCGAATTCTTGTTGTTGCACCTTCCCCGACATGAACTTATTCCTACCACCTCCCTTGGTCACTTGGTTGAGGGCCCATGCAATATGGGAGAATCCCAACATGAACCATCGGTAGAAGTTGTTTAGTCCCAAAAAGCTCCCAAGCTCGGTCAGTGTGGTCGGTGCTGGCCAGTCACAGATGACTTGGATCTTAGTTGGATCAACATGTACCCCATTCTCATCAACAATGTGGCCCAAGTATTCGACCCTGTTCATGCCAAAATAACATTTTTCCAAGTTGGCATAAAGCTTGTGTTGTTGTGGATTGCTCAAAACATGTTGAATATGCTGCATGTGCTCTTCCCATGTTCTGTTGAAGATGAGGATGTCATCCAAATATACTACCACAAAGGATTTGGTGAAGGGTCTCAATATATCATCCATCAATCTCATGAAAGTGGTTGGTGCATTTGTTAAGCCAAAGGGCATGACTAGCCATTCGTAGAGACCTTCTTTAGGCAGGAAGGTTATCTTCCATACATCAGTTGGTTTGATGGGAACCTGGTGGTAGCCATACTTTAGGTCAATCTTGCTAAATAACTTTTCCCCCTTGAGTTGGTCAAGAAGGTTATCAATCCTAGGAATGGGGTAGCAATTCCTTACTGTGATTTTGTTTAAGGCTCTATAATCAATGCAAAGTTGCCAAGTCTCATCCTTCTTCTGCAGCAGTACAATCAGGCTTTTGCAAGGGGAGGAGTTGGGTCTGATGTGCCCATTTTGAAGAATCTCTCAGATCTAACGCCCAATCTGGTCATTCTCCATCGGCGAGTGCCGATAGATTGTTCCATTAGGTAGAGGTGTGTCGGGAGTCAGATCAATTGGATGCTTGACTTGGCAGTGTGTTGGTACCCCTTTTAGGTGAGGATAAGATGTCTCTGTATTCTTCCACGATCATGTCCACTTGTTGTTGCTACAAAGAGAGGCATTATGTAGAGGCCACAGATGTGGCAGAAAAATTCTTCTTACTCTGAGCACGGATCACAAAGAAGATTAACTTCCCAGTCTGTGAAATGACCTTATTGCATTTCTTAGCAGAGATTAAAGAAATAGCAGTAGGCGGTGCCACCTCTATGATCCTGTACAATTGTCTACCCAAAGTAATAATAACACTACGGGGTCTAGACTCATATACAACATGAGGCTTTCACAAATATGGTTGTCCTAAAATAACATCACAAACTTCAAGGGGAGAAATATCACATAATACCTCATCTTTGAAAGGCTTGATGTCGTAGGGCAGACGATACTATTGGTTGACACAAATATCTCTTCTTTGGCGAAGCCAACTGATGGTGTAGGGTTGCGTGTGCGGTTTCATTGGAAGGTTCAGCCACTTGAATACCTCTACTGAAATCATGTTCTTCTGACTACCGCTATCGAGAATGAAATGAAGCAGAGCCCCCTTGACCCACATCTACGAGTGAAAGAGGCGTTCCCCTTCCTCTAGTTATTCTATTTCTCTTGGTTGGACTTTGGTGGTAGAGACAGTGGAACTGGGTTCAACATCGATAATCCGCTTCCCTCCTTCGGGATTTGACTCAGAATTAGAATCTCCCTCTGACTCGAAAGCCTTCAGCTCGACCATGAGGGACTTCTTGGAGTGGCATTCATCGATGTTGTGCCAATGACTTTTATGGTACTCACACCATTTTCCTGTGTCCTTCTTCGTCTTCTCATTTCCCTTCTTTTGTTGCGGCTTGGATTGGTTGTCCTAAGGGAGACCATCTCGACTTGGTCCTTTGTTATGTGGGTTAGGGTTGCCTTTGCCCTGCTTCATATGTCAGGGGTTTGTAGATTCAAACTCTCGCCTTTTATGCTTAAATTTTTGTTTGATCTTGACAACATATCTATAAGTCGTGCCCATTGAGGCGATGTCTAGGAACTCCATTTCTGTTTGAATGTATCTATGAAAATAGTTGCGGTATTTGAGAACCAGTTGATGCTCAGAGTCTTTGATACCCAATTTGGTGTGTAAGGTATGGAAAATGTTGGTGAAATCTCATACTATATGGTCCCTCTCTTGGCGTAGGGTGGTCCATCTAGTGTACTAGTCCTCGTAGCTTCCAACATGGTAGTATTGTTCTTTAATGGCATCCCGGAAGGATTCCCATGTAGGGGCCACCACAAACATTGTAGATTTATCCATGCCCCTTTGCTCAGAGTAAGTATCCCACATGTTTTTAACATGGGGAATGACCTTGAGGAGTGGAAAAGTGATCTTTTCCCTATCGAAAAAATTGTGGATCGAAAAGAATCCTTCGTGCAGATTCAACCATTTATCTACAACATCCACATCTATCAGTCCTTCAAATAATGGAATATCAAAATTTACCTGTACCTTGAAGGGGGTTGCATGGCCGCTTGACGAAGATGCTTCTCCCGTGGGAAACTGTCGAAGGATCAGCATGAAGTTGTCCATCATTTTGTTCCTTTGTCGCGCGAGGGCTTCCTCGAGAAACATTTTACTAGGATCTTCTGCTCCATCATCTTTCTTTTCATCCCCCATGGGTTTTTGTCAGGCTTGGTGTGGTCGATCTTGTAATGGATCGATTGGTTTGAGTCCCAACTTCTTGTACCTAGATCTTGTCGGGGACATGCACGAAGAAAAATAAATGAAGAGAAGACCTCTATGATAACATTGATTCGGATTTAGGAGTGGAACGAACTCATTAACAAACTGAATACAATAAACACAGAGATATAAAAAATAACAAAAATATCTAGTGAACAATATCTTCTATTAAATAATGAAATAGGCTTAAACTATAAAACTGCAGAACTGAAACACTTGCTTGATTGGTGGTAGCTATCTCTAAGAAGAGATGTGGCTGCTACGCGCATGTGTATGAGAAGAATGGATTACAATGAGGCTCCAAGGGCCTTTTTGATATTACTCATGAATGTCAAAATCCTAGACATCCAAAAACCTAACCATAGAAGGTGAAACGCTAAAATTCATGTGGGCTCTATGGGTAAGTTGGTGTAATTTGGTACCTCAACTTCCTAGGGTTGTAACTTTTGCATACGACCTTCATTTTAGGTGCATGATAGCCCAATGGAAAGGTATTTTAGAGAACTACACATCCCATCATCAAACTCTGACTCCATATACAGTTTGACTGTGGCGAGCCAAAAAAAAAATGTTTAGGGCCCCAAAACGGCCCCGGAAGTAGAACAAGATGTGTTGACATGAAAACATACAAAATAATCCAATTGGATTGGGAGAGAGGCGACCTGTATCCACCTGGAGGATGTGTGGAGCTTAAGATATCCCCAAAACTGTAGAACCCACAATTACAA
>JASDQU010503351.1:38735-56913 GCA_032191745.1 Picea mariana | reverse complement strand
CTTCAGCACTCCATTAAGAGGCCGAATGTACAATGTTGTAAGAATTGTGCATTTCCATCTTGATTGGCTTGGTTTTCTTCATAAAATTTCGTTAAAACTCCATTTTACATCTTGGGCTCTCTATAAAATCCTTGCAAAAAAACTCTAAATATGTTCGCATACCTCCAATGGTTTTGTCGAATATATGGTCTGCAAGTTCTTCAAATTCCCTGGCCTTCTTTTCTTCTTTTGGCCGCTGTAATAATGCCTTAAATGGAGAAGAATGTGTGGATTCAGTGTGTTTTATTTCACTCGACCTGCTCAATATTCAAACCCTGCAAATCAAAAAACCCTGTACACCTATAATCTGCCACGCAGGTTCTCCCGAGGGCGGTTTCCATGTCCTCATCTACCTTCTCTACGCGACTAACTTCATCGACGATCACAGCTCTTTCCTCTTTAGAGAAACCATACAGGGAGTCTTCATTGTAGAACTGCAGGGGGGAAGCGACTGAAAATTGGATAGCAGTAGCGGCAGAGCTTAGAAATATAGTGAAAATTTCGTGTGGCTCTTCCTCATCCTCCCATTCTTCCAATCCTGTGGCATTCCCAAATCTTCCGAGCCAAATTTCACCGAAGATCTTGTCCAAGTTGCCTCTCCTCTACCCTTCAATAACTTGTGACAAAGAATAAGAATGGATTTGCGTTTCGATGTTCGACAAGACATGGGAAAAGCAAGGATGCATGTGGAAGGTATAGAATTCAACAATAACGCACAGTACCTCAACCCGTTCAGACAATGCAAACTCCTTAATTCACTCAATAAATATAAATACTATCTTCATCTCAAATTATCTCTATGAGATATGGATACATTAATAACAATTAGACTAAGGATAACACAAATGAATCATTAACCCAACAAGAAGGTGCATTGTTAGTTAAGTTGTGCCTCTTAGTTGTTGTTGTTGTTGTTATTATTATTATTATTACAATATTATCTCTCCTTTCAAAGAAGTTTTGTACTCGAAGCATAAAAAGATTATGTCTGTTCTTGCTTGTATTTCTTTCACATGAGACTCTGTTCTTGATGTTGTCATAGTCAAATAAATGAGGTAGTACAATCTTTGAAGCACCAAAATTGACGTATTGTTGAAGGGTCAGTCCACCTTAGTTTGATTTTCTATGGAACTGTGGCTTTGGCAAATTCTTTCAGAGTTTGGATTCCAACAGTAGCATTTGACCACCCTCTAGTACGACAATCAAAGTGCCATCAAGCTCACCAAAGATCTAGTTCAACATCAACGCAGCAAACACATTGAGCTACAAATGCACTTCATCAGAAATCTCATTCATCATCATGTTCTTGAAGTGCTCTTTTTCCCTATAAATGATCAAGTTGCAGAATTTTTCACAAAGTCTCTTACAGAAGCGAAGTTTTCCTAACTTTGATCTATGTTAGGAATTCAAGAAGTTGTCATTAAGTGGGGATAGCCTTTAATGCCTCATTCCTTCTCATATTTGTGTCACCTTTGTAAATCCTTCAACTTGAAAGAATCCTTTGGAAACTAATTAGGCCTTATGTCTTTCAACACTCTCATCTGATGCATACTTATTTCTATACACTTGTTTACAATTGACAAGTTTCTTCCTTTTAGAAGTGTAACACCCTGTTTCCCCCAGTTTGTAAAAATAACTGGACTGGCCCAGAACTGTGGAAAACTCAGAAATGTGAATATATGATGTGAATGGACCTTGTGAAAAAGGTCGATGAATGTGAATAACATTATGAATTTATATTGCAGGACTGCTGAGAGGGGATGTGCTGAAAAAGAGACCACGATGGTTGCAGAAAGGCAGTGGAAGGCACCTGGAAAGGTGGTGTTAACTTCCACTGAGAATCAATACCGTATTTGGACTCCACTGGCCCGGAGAACCAAAAGCGGCTCGCTGACCCCGAATTAAATGTCTCGCAGGCTGGTAGGCAGATGGCTCCTCAGGAATTAATGAGGGATGGGGAAGTGAACCGCCCATCCATAGAGCCATCAGGCCTGACCGACGCAAGGGAAATCGTGCCACACGCAACCTCGCAAGAGGATAAGGCAAGGGGGAGAAGCGATTGGGGGGGGACGACGTGAGGGGAAGAAGAAAACTCTGGCAATATGCAGAGTGAGTGATAGCAGAGAGGAAGGAGAGTAACCTTCGCTCCTGGTCACTGGCAAACAGAGACGCAATCTCACAGCATCGTGGTCTCAGCTCGGGGGTGGCTAGTGGTAAATCCGCTGGGAGTCGTTGAGCCTACGGTTGGGTGGAAACGAGCACCCCTCTCAGCAGTTGCATAACCCCTAGTGTTATTTCTGATAAGTGTTTTGCCTCTGGCATCTTGATATATATATATATATTCTGACATTTATGTTTATAAGCTGTGAAATGGTGAATGATTCCAGAGTAAGAATGTCTGTATAATGTTTTGATCAATAATGGTAGTTGTATGTTTATATGGAAAGACTAAGTGTGGTTTATGCTCTCTTAAAATGTTATTTATATGCATACTGATCTAATTTAGACTTCATGCCTAGTTCTCGGGAGAGAGATACCCTTAACTACCTTAGATAGTACCCTGGGTAAACCTCCCCATAGAGATACCCTTCTTGAAAAGCCCATCAAGAACCGGGAAAGAGAATGTGAAGGCTCAAGGCCTTAGTAACCCTGCACGAGGAGGAACGATCCTCTTGAAAACCCGAGATGACAGCATAAGGATGAAGTATCGAATCGACGGACGAGCGTCGAGATCCTGTCGAGAGATCTAGGGTCACTCACGACCGTCAGATCGGAAGAAGAAGCTGGAAGGTTAAGTACCTTAACCCTATATAGGTGTTGATCGACAGACGAGATTTCGTCGGTAAATCTGCGGTCACACACGACCGTTGGATTGGTAGGAGAAAGTAGGGTGTTAAACGCCTTACCACTTGGTTTCTCTATGTTTTCGTGGGTAGCAAAGAAAATCTGGACCGTAGATCCCCAGGGTCCATGGAAGTATCTGGACCATCGATTTTTCTACGTCCAGGGAGTCGTGGAAGAATGCACAAGTAGGAACCAATCTGAGCCCTCAGATCTCGGTTGGAAAACCCGACAGCCGTTGGATCTGTCAGGAGTTACCCGTGGGTTAAAACCCCAGTGAATAGGGGCGAAAGCCCCGAAATAGATCTAGATCGTCCGAACAATGGAGGCCACTTGTTGTAAGATTTCCCATTTCGAGAAATCGAAAATCGAGAACTCGGGAGTTCTGGTGATGAGAGATCGGGATGTTCCATGGTAAAAACCCCGAAGCGGTTTTGGACCGTCCGATCTCGGGAGGCCACGTGTCATGAGATTACCCATTTCGGGAAATCGAGAATCGCGAACTCGGGAGTCCTGGTGATGAGAGATCGGGATGTTCCATGGTGGAAACCCCGAAGCGGTTTTGAACCGTCCGATCTCGGGAGGCCACGTGTCATGAGATTACCCATTTCAGGAAATCGGGAATCGCGAACTCGGGAGTCTTAGTGACGAGAGTTCGGGACTTTCCATGGTGAAAACCCCGAGATAGATTTGGGTCATCCAATTTAAGGAGGCCACGTGTCGTGAGATCTCTCATTTCGGGAAATCGGGAATCGCAGGATCGAGAGTCCTGATGACGAGAGATCGGGACTTTCCATGGTGGAAATCTCGGGATAGATCTGAACCATCCGAATAACGGAGGCTACGTGTCGAGAGATTAACCGCATCGGGAAACCAGGGATCGAGAATTCGGGGGTCCCGTGATCGAGAGTTCGGACTCTCGCGATGATAAATCCTGATGAACGGACGAGATTCTTTCGGAGGATCTCAGGGTCTGTAACGATCGTCAGATAAGAGGAAGAGACGTCAAATTTAAGTCGAGGCGCGAATACGCCTTAGGGTAAGTGGCGAGCAGATCTAAATGGCCAAAGTCCACCTGTTCATATCTACAGCTGAGGCTTCATTCCAGATCCCCCTTGTCATTCTGCCTTTAACGATCCGGGGGGGGGTCCAGAATCGAACGTGCAACTCTCGAACGGTTGAGATTAATTCACCTTGATCAACGGTGCTCAGGCGAATTCCGGACCCCCCTTGCCATTTTGNTGGTTGTTTGCTAACCCTGTAGGGATTCATCCCTATTGGTCAGTTACTAGCCCTGTCAGGGTTTGACGGTTGCAATGTCGAACGATTCGACATTCTTGTAGCGCCGAGGCATGAAATACAAAGAGGCGCCACGATTATTTGACCTGTGATCACAGCCTGCGATCACATGAGAGAGAGAGAGAGAGAGAGAGAGAGAGAGAGAGAGAGCTAGCTTGTGCTAGGCCTCCGTAGGTAATTCGGGGGCTTGGACTCTGCAGAAGTCCAGAAAAATTTGATTGAGGTAGTGGGTATGTAACAAGAAGAGGTACAAGGTCCCAATTATCAGCTTCCATTAAGGAATGATATTCTTCACTCATTGTTGTGTTCCAATGTAATGTGTTTGGATCACAAGTCTCTGAAACTTGAGCCAAAAGAGAGGAAGCTCACAGAAACTGTGAATGTGTACGATGTTGATCTGTAGCATCACTAGCAAGATCACCAGTTGATTCTCGTGTTGAACGGACCCATCTAATGAGCGGTGGTGTTGGTGCAAGTACATATGCAATGGACTGATCTGGATGAAGGTGAGCAGGCAAAGGTGGATTTTCATCCTCACTATAATCATCTAGAGAAGAAAACAAAATAGGACTAGAAGATGACACAAACACCGAATATGCCTCTCAAGTCGAAGATGGCTCAAACACTCAATTAGGCTCGCGTGTTGAGATATTTTCATCAAACTTAACATATTTTCTAATAATTGTCTCATTGGAATGAGTTTGAAAAAATTTATAACCTTTGACATCTTCAAAATATCCAACAAAATGGACTTCCCACTTCTAGGTTGTAATGTTTTCATTTTCTCATTAGGGATGTGAACCCATGCTTCAATACTAAATACACGTATGTGGCTTACCTCTAGCTTAATTTTATTCCATGTTTCTTCGAGTGTTATATTTTTTAAAGCCTCTGTGGGAATGTGATTTACCATGTAATTGACACAATCAATGGTTTTCACCCAACAATGAAGACTTAAACTCTTAAATTGGATCATACAATTTGTCATTTCCTTTAATGTTTGATTCTTTCTCTCGGCAATGCCATTTTGTTCTGGTGTATATGGAACAATATGTTTCATTTGAATGCCTTGTGCAAAGCAATAAGTTGTGAATTTGTTGTTAACATATTCACCTCCATTATATGTTCTTAACCTTTGAACTTGATGTCCAAATTGTTTTTCCACAAAGGCCTTGCAGGCCAAAAATAGATCAAAGACTCCACTCTTAAGTTTTAAGAAATAAATTCAAGTGCATCTAGAGAAGTCATCAATGAATGTTAATACTTATTTGTACCCAAAGAAAGAAGGAGAAGAAAACAGACCATACAAATCACTATGAACAAGCTAAAAGGGGTCGAGGTGTGTCAAGAGGCATGCTTGTTAAAACTATCCCGATGATGTTTTTTGAGAACGCAACTGACGCAAACACCATCACTGCAATAAACAAGAAGAAGAACAATCATTATATTTTGATTACATAGTTGTTGCAATGAGCGATAGTTTAGTGACCAAACTGCTCATGCCAAAGTTTTCTCAAGTCATTGCTATGAGCAATAAAAACTTAAATGAAAAATGTGATGACCTGAAGTTGTCAAATTTGTACAACCTGATAATATCATCAACAATTTCAGTTGCTAGAACAATCTTAGGATATTTTAAATCCTTTATTACAACTTGGTGAGGTGAAAACTATTTTGTTTTACCTTCATTGAAATTAGTGATTTGATATACTAATAGAATGTTTCAGGAAATACTTGGAACACATAACACATCAGTGAAATGACCATCTTCTAACTAAATTGTTCCATAATCTACAACACTAAGAGATCTATCATCACCAACAAATATTTGTTTGGTGTTACATTCATTAAGAATAGTAAAAATGACTCTCTCTTTAGCCATATGATAAGATGCTCTATAATCAATGAGTCACTCATCAGATGAAGAAGTAGATGTTGCATTGAAGGCCAAACCAAAAGCAAAAAGTGTATGTCCATGAGAAGAAGAGTTATAAGAAGAAGAATCAATATTGATGTTGTGCTTCTTCATTGTTGATTCTAAGGCCTCCATGTTTTTAAAACATTTAGACTCTAGATGACCATCTCGCCCACAAAAATTGCAATGCATATCAGTCTTATTACTTTTTTATTTTGGTCATTTGTCACCATTGGGAGTAGAAGTTGACTGAGAGAGTTTGGGGCCCTTCTTTTGCTTGTTGTTGCTAGGATGTTGCATCTTTGGATGTTTGGTTTTATCTTTCTATTGGGCCACTAAGGATTTGTTAGATATACCTGCAGTGCTAATCACTCCAAGATGAAATAGCTTGTCTTTCTCTCTAATCATAGAATCACAAAAATACTTAAGAGTCGGAGCTTGATAAGAATCCCCTAGAGCTTCTCTGGTGGCATAAAAGTTAGATACAAAGATATAATATGCATTACCAAGCTTAACAAACATAACATATATGCATTGATCATCTTTCGTATCTATTTTACATTCTTTAAGTAAAATTCTAAGTGATTTGAACTTAGATAAATAGTATTCAATGTAAGGGAAATCATTGGGATTGAAAGTCAGTAACTGATTTTCAAGCAAGTGGGATTGAATCACAATGTGTTTACCAAATATGGCATATAGTTTATCCCAGGCCTCCTCTAGGCCATTAATTCCTTGAATGTGAAACCGTAAATCAGGAGATATGGACATTCTAATTAATCCATGTGCTTTATTATTTTTATTATCCTATTTGGCTTTCTTTCCAACATTAGTGGTAGCTTGTTCTTTTCCTAGGGTAATCTAGAATAGTCCTTACTTCAAAGTACATCCTCCATATGATATTTCCATAAGAAGTAGTTGTTACTGGTAAGCAAAATATCACTTGGAGTAGCCATATTACAATATTAAGGTAATGTGAATTCAAAATATAAAATCGATTGTCTTGATGGAAAGCTCTCAAAAAAATAGGTAGTTTAAAAAAAAACATTGAAAATGGACTTTGGGTGCGGATGTTATGCCCCTTTTTAAAAATCCATAAACGATAACCAAAGTGTCACGTGGCTGGTAGAAGTTGGTCCACGTGGTGATGTATGCATAATGAGGTAGTTGAGTAAAAAACAAATTCCCCTCATTTTCTAACTTTGCCTATAAGTTCACTTTTACAAATAAGTTACTTGTGAAATTACCCACTTTTATAGAATAAGTGAGAATAATTTTTACAATGAAATTATTTTATAGATTAAAATTGCATATAAAAATTAACTTAAAAAATAATATTCAAATTAATTTATAGTGATTCACTTTTATAATTTAAGTGAAATGCACTTTACAATAAAGTTATGAGATAACTCAAAGTTGCATGAATTTTTTCATAAAGTAACTTGAAAGAAAGAGAGACTTGAACTCAAGACCTCATATTAAATAAACAATTTTCATCCAAGTGAGCTAATGCAAAATATATATCAAATTTGATGAAAGAGAATGATTGTTTTTTTTCTTTTTTTACTCTTTGCCTAAAAATGTGCGCTTACCCCAAAAACCAATTTTTTTCATGCAAAAATCTTCAATATGGCCACACACAAAAATAAACAAAATTTCGGAAAAAAATAATTTCTGAATCTCAACAATAATGGGGTTGGGTCATGATTAGTTTACTTGGAAAATGAATGTTTTCTCTATGTTTCTGATTTGTTGAGCTCACATAAAGCGCAAAGAAACGAACATACAAAGAAAAGAAAAAAAAAAAAAAAAACTTTCCACTTTGTTTCTAATTTGTTGATATTGCACAAAGCTCATGACAAAGAGCATACATAGATCAGAAAGAATAGCAAACCAAGATTAAAAATAGTAAAACTGAAATAGTAACTCGTAATTTTTTTAAAATTGATGTGTTTAAACTTTATACCTTTGTACCTTACAAAAAAAGTCATATCTTGGGCAAACGAGAATCTTTTTGAGTGAAACAAAAAGAGTTTCCAACTACAAGTAGTGCTCAAGATGCAATGGAATAGTCTACTTAGCCCAAAAATGCACAAAATAGTAGAATCCAAAAATGTGACAACACAGGTTCAAGATCTCAATCAATAACGTGAGTGGGTCTTCAAATGAGATCTGATACCATGTTCAACAAAACATGGTATTCCCACCTAGGATGAACACCTTAAGAAACCGCTCACAAAACTAGATCAAAGATCATAACACTAGTGTTTTTACGTGATTAAAACCCTCTAAGAGGGAAATAGTCCACAACCCCAGCCAATGTAGCCAGTTGAGACAATTTATTATTGTAAAAGAAAAAAATTATATAAGAGTTTCTCACAATCGATCTTCAGCAAATGACCCTCCATGTTCTTTAGATAAATATCATGGACCAATCGGGTATTAATCCATGAATCAATAGTTGTTAGTATCGATGAATCATTTCATCACTTTATGTCTACTACATATCGTGGTTGTCAGATTACAGAACTACATTGCATACTAATGCATGCTAAAGAAACACATTTTTACTTAAAGACACATTAGACCAAGTTGATCTTAACTAAATCCCAAGTGTCTAAATATCTTACATGATATGACTAGGGAAATAATTGTTGGACTAGATACTACACAATTCAAAGGCATATCAATTTTCTAGTTGGTTGAGCTCCCAATCAAGGAGGTAGCTACAAATGGCCAAGTTCCGTTATTAGGAATAAATCATTGATTTGGATTCTCTCAAGAAAACAATTGTAGTGTCAATTGGCTTATGAAGAAAATAATCAATGGAAATGAAAAAAAAATGGTCACTTCCAAAAAAGAAAAATTATTGGATAAATAAATCATATGACAAATACAAAAATCCATTTAAGAAATACTAGAAGAAAATATCCTTACAATAAAGGAATAAATTTGGTAGCAGAAAAAAATGCTATCTTTGTAACAACACAAGACATTTTGCTAAAGATTACACTTGGAGGAAATCAAAAGTTTGTTCCATGTATATTGATGAAGATTTTGGTGAAACTTGGGATTATCTCCCAATTGATGTGGAAGAATTTCATTTGGATGATGAATTTTATGAACTAGACTCTTGCTATGAATATGAACAAAAAGGGAATATATGTACAAAGATGCCTAGAAAAAATGGTATGAAATATTAGACACATGAGTATCAATACAAGAGAGCTCTAAGCCATGTACAAATAATTGATATCATCATTCCTTACAAAAAATCAAGTAAGATGAGATTTCTTAGAGTTATCACCCTAGGTAAAATCCTACAGACATTTTATCTTGCCACGCAAATTTGTTATCTAATCAGATAACAAAGGACTCAAAGGGTTCCTAAACAAAAATATTGGTCAACAATGGATAAGCATGGAAAGATAACTAGGTAGAAAAGCTTTATTTAAACATTTCAATGTGAGGTTACATATTCAATAAAAATATAATGTCCTCGTAGATTGATTGAGATGACCAATGATAACCTATGTCAAAGTTGAGAAAGGAGAATGCTCCCATTCAAAAGACAATTCTAGTGCTTGAGTAACACTAGAAACATCAAGGGATTGACTTAAGAGACTTATCGAAGAATTTTCAGATCTAATAATTAGGAAAATTCAATTCAAGTGTGAACAACATTATTATACCTATCAATCCATGGATGAAATCATGAGCGAAAACCATACAATACCTTATTATTAGCAAAGATATCATGTGTTTTTACCAAGGCCAAAGTAGGTTTATATATGGCATCAACAACAGGCTGTCATCAAACATATTGGGCTATCAACATAATCTTATAGAGATATCATGGTTTAGACCAATGTGTGTCTAATCAAGAAAATGGGGTTCAAATTCACAGATATTGGCATGTCAAGTGGATGGTGGTACCTTTTGATACATCAAATGGTGAATGGAGATCCAACCAAGCAATATTACCAACATCTTTGCAACTATAGGTTTATGCTTGGTAGAAGGATTTGCAAATCATGTGAATACCAACAAGCCCATGCCATACAAGATATGTCACTGAAGAATCTATTATTGAGGATATTGATATCATGTTTGATAACAAGATCGATAGAATGGTAGATTCCCAACCTCAACACTCATACATTTGTTATAATGAACTTTGGTACTATTGGAATACCAGAATTCATAGAGGATCCAAGTCATCCTCGAATTTTGATTACCATGGATAATGGTCACAGATGAATCATGTAAATATCTTGTACATACTCCATTGAAAAGAATGTGATAACACCCCACATGAAGTAATGAATTTGCTTTAATTATTGTTATAATTTTTTTTGTAAAGTGGTAGACACCCCGACATTAATCATGTCATAAGGACCTCACTTAAGGTATGAATAGTAGCTATTGGCTACATGTTGTGGTGTACAACAATCTCCCAAATTTGCGTTTAATGATTAATAAGAAAAATTGGGCCCCTTAATTTTTCAGAATTTCTTTTGGAAATAATTGATTTTTTTTCTTTTATTTGATTATGTAAATGTGTTTGTGTGTTTGATCTTTAGTGAGTATCAAGGTTTGGCAATGAAACTTTTGCATGTTTTGATCCCTTTTTTTTCACCAAGAAAAAAACAGTCTCACTGCTATTCTATTAAAAATCAAGTGAAACTATCATAAGTACATATCTTTTAACATTTTACTTTTGACTTCATATTTCTCAATAAATTCATGAGAAAATCAAAAGTTTCATGTACCTTGACTACAAAATATATGTATCTATATCATCCTTGCAGATGACATACTATCTTATTTTAGTACATTATCATATCATTGTCTTGTATCCAGGAATAAGGTATGGAAAAATCATATTGAGATTAGAACAGTGGGATTTTTTCTGTGTGCGTTGTAACTCTATCTAAATTCTCCTCAAGGAAAAGCAATCCCAGGGAACAATTTAGCGCCTGTTTTGAGAGCTAATCAACAATATGGTTGAAGATTATGTGCACATGAATGTATTTTACGCTTTCAAACTGCTCTTGAAGTGCTTTTATTTTTTGCTGCCAAGGTCTGAGATAGATACAATTGAGGCTTGTGGCACCTTTAATCCAATCAATGGTAACTTTGGATTCTTTGGCTATCATTAATCTACTCAAAGAAAGAGTTTTAGCCAAATGGAAAAGTCCCCACAGTCCTAAAAGTTCTTCTTTCATATTGTTTCCCTCTCCTCCTGTAAAAAAGGCCTTGTAGTTGTGAACATTGTTGATTTTAATATATAAACCAATACCACACTTATTTCCTGAGGCAGCCCCATCAAAGTAGCCGATTGGAGAATCATCAAAATATACAAGGTTTAGGATGTAATCCAGCTTATCTGGCTTTATATCTTCTTGGATTTCTTAGATTGATAAAAAGATCTTCTTTACAATGGTTGAATCTTGTCTTTGCCAGTTTTCGAATAAAATATTGTTCCTGTATTTCCATATGCCCCATATCACCATGTAGGGGTCGTGTCTTTTCTTTGGATGTCTGAAAAACCAATTGATGAGATTTCCTTCTAGTGTCTAGTCACCCCATTCATCCTGGATCTTCAGAAGAGCTAGGATCTATTTCCATAGAAATTTTGAGACTTTGTAGGAGTTGAAAATGTGTTATGTTGAGTCTTCGGCGGCTAGGCATAAGCTGCACGTAAATGGTCGGATTCCCCCTCTACGTTGGTAATTTATCCCAGATAGAATATTGTCCTTTAAGCATAACCATACAAACAAAATGATTTTACTTGGAATTTTTACCATCTATATGGTTTTGAACCACCACCATTTCTCTTCCTTGAATTTTGCGTGGATAACGGAATGGAAAGTTGAATTGACAAGTACAAAACCTGTTGAAGGATTCCATGACCAGACTAGGTGGTCATTTGAATCGGATAGAGCGATACCGCTTAATTGAAGGGTTAAAACGAAAGAGTCCCATTATTTTGCAAGCTGGCCGATTAGTTTTAAATGATTGGAATCTAACCAATCAGTTGAGACGACTGTAGCATAGGGGCGGGTTGCTTGGGATAGTGTATAGATGTTCTAGTTATGAATAAATGTAACAAGAGAAGGGGAGAAGAAATATATGTCATTACCTCCAATAAAAGCATCTAGGCCGATAGAAATTAAGTTTATGTTTCCCACAGTCCAAGCTATCCATCTTAAAATGATTGGAAGGGTTGACAACAGGGATCTCCATATGATGGAAGCAGATGGGAAGTGGAAATTATTTCTTTTGATCCAAGAAGGAACATTGATTCCTTTCAGATATTTTTTTCTTAGCACTATGCTCCATAATCTGCCACCAAAGAGGCCTCTCCAACAAGACTTCGTTGCTAGTGCTTGGGCAAACCACTCAAAATTCTGTAAGCCCCATCCTCCGCATTCCTTTGGGAGAGCGATCTTTTTCCAACTGGCTAGATGGAAGCCATTTGTTTTCCTGGTCCCTCACCAAATAAAGTTTGAGATGAGTTTTTTGATTTGCTGCAAGGAAGTTGAAGGAATTTTAACTAAACTAAGCCAGTAGACAAGTAAACTCTGTAAAACTGCCTTTTCCAGAACAACTCTGCCGCCAAGGGAAAGCCACCTGAAGGTCCAACTTCCTATTCTTTTTTCTATCTTTTTTATTAGCCAGCTCCAATCTGCCACTATGTAGTTGTTTGCCTTTAAATAGTATCTTAGATACTTCATCCCTTCATCGAACTCCTGGAATTGGATATTAAAAACCGAGCTCAGTTTTCTGGCAAGATCCGAAATAATATTTTGGGCTATGAAGCAGGATTGTTGGCAGTTTATAACCATGCCTGAAGCTTTGTATAAGTGTTTTAAAATTGAGTGAAGAGTAGTCAATTCTTCAAGATTGGCATTCCCCAAAATGAGTACATCATCTACGAATATTAAGTGAGAAATAAAAGTGTCTACTGCTATTTTGACTCCTTTGAAAGTACCGCTGGAAGTTGCCTTTTTTATCTGTCTACTTAGGAAATCTATAATGAGCAGAAACAACAAAGGTGAGAGGGGACATCCCTGTCTCAGACATCGATGACTTTTGAAAAAAGAGGTTGGAGAACCGTTAATGAGCATTGCCATACTGACATTTGTGACACAAGCCATAATCCATTGGACGACATCCCACTATAGCCCAATTTGGATGAGAACTAATCTCAGAAATTGCCAACTGACTTATCATAAGCCTTTTTTAAGTCTAGTTTCAGGATGACTGAGTTGAGTTTTTTGCTATCCTATGCTAGGCTCACAACATCATAAATCAACCCGTCTTTAAGGAAACCAAATTGCTCTTTGGTTATGCAAGAGGCTAGTTTACCTTTGATTCTATTTGCAATAACCTTTGCAATCACTTTGTATAAAAAATTACATAAGGCTATGGGCCTGAAATCATTGAAAGTAGTTGGTTTGCTCACTTTTGGAATAAGAGTGAAGAAAGTAGCATTTAGAGTTCCTGGAATGTATCATTTTTTCTGGACTCCTCAACAGCTAAAAGGAGGTCCTTTCCCAAAAGATCAAAGAAGGAGAGAAAAATTTCTTGCGTCCACCCATCCGGACTTGGGCTTTTCTCTTTTGGCAAGTTTTTAATAGTAAACTCAAGTTCTTCAATGGTGATTGGTGCCCCTATTTCATCACTTTCTGCATTGGAGAACATTCTTGGGACATCTTTTATGATTTGGATCTGGTTTCGCATGTCTTCTGCTTCAAGGGTCTCGTATTGTGATATAAAAAAATTATAAGCATGCTCCTTGATCTCCATTTCACTGGAAAGGGTCATACCATCATCATTGTTGATGTCCCAAATTGAATTTTGTATTCTTCTCTGAGTGGCGAATTTGTGAAAGAATATGGTATTCTTGTCCCCATTTTGCAGCCAGATGTTGGGTATGTGTTATATTCTTTGCACAAGTAGCAGTGTCTGTGTGTATGCGCCAGGCGTGTAGGGGGGTGGAGCCTCCCGCAAATTTTTTTATGCTTCGAGAAACGTGTCATGTATTTAGGTGGTTTTTTTGGCACATGGTTTTTGCCGATGGTCATTGGGTTAGGGTTTTGGATGCCGCTGGCTCCTATATGTATATTGTATTGTAAACAATGTAACACAATGAATGAATATAATATATGTTGGTTTTCTCAGTTTGGGTTTCCAGGAGAAAAATCTCTGTGTAATGTTTGTATTTGCCATTGTATCTTTTCTGTTCTTTTCTGAATATTTGTTTACAATAGACATTGTACAAGGTTAGAATATACACCAGAGAGCACGACTTTTTAGGTGTCAGGATGATTCTTCACTGTCTAGAATCTTATTTTTCCTTATCTTAAGGGCTCGCATGAGGTTTAATTCCTCCTGTGAAAAAATATAGGATTGTCGGCTTTCTAAAATCTTTGACAGATTTGTTTCTATGAGTATTAAATCCGCCTTCTGTTGGTGCCTTTTTCCCTTTTGCCCGGATATCACTTGTTTCTTTAAAAATTGCAGCGTTTCACACAAAAGAATACATGCAAAGTTGTTAGACCAGTTTTGCATGTAGTCCCATGTCGTGTGGATAAGAGATCTGAAGTCTGGTTCAGTTATCCAAGTACTATTGAATTTGTAGGGAGCAAAAGCACTACTGCGTGGGGAGAAAAGTTGCAAGCATATCGGATTATGATCCGATATGTCTGAATTAATAGTCCAGGACTTGAGAGAGTTCATACCGGAGAGAAGATTTCCATCCACAAGAAATATGTCGAGGCGTTTAGAGATGTTTGCCTTGCCAGAGCAACGATTCCGCCAAGTCGGGGTTAGGCGTGTTGGGGCAAGGTCTATCAGTCCAGATTCCTGTAAAATATTTAAGAAATAATCCGAGAGTGGATCAGATCTTGCCGAGCTCCCCCAAATCTATCGAGAGGAGAGAGTAAAGTTTAGGTCACCACCAAGAATGAGCCTCGGTTCTTTAAGGAGTCCAAAATCCACGATCGGTTGCTAGAAGCTTTCACGATCCTTGTAAGGCGCATAGCAATTGAGTAATTTGACTTTATTCGTTGTATTTATGAGCATGTCTTCCAAGTAGATACCTGCATTGCTGCCAAGGGCATTCAACTCAGCCAAAACAGGGTTCCAACCAACTAGAAGTCCGCTAGATCTTCCATTAGGATCCAATGCCACATAGTTCCATGAGGGAAGGCATTTTAGGAAGGAGCTCTTGGCCTTGTCAGCGATTACTAAGGTCTCTTGAAGGAACACTACAACTGGAGCGGTTTGAAGTAAAAGCAATTTTAGAGAGGCTAGTTTGGAGGCACCTCCGAACCCAGTAGGTTGAGGGAGAAAAGGATCATAGGTCAACCCCTGAAGGCGACTTTCTTTCTCTAAGGACCAAAGGAGAGGGTTGTTCAAACGGTTCAGTCACAGAGTTATTAAGAAGGTATAACGAGGGTGAGTGAGGGGGAGTGAGAGGGGACAAACCGCCTTCCATAGCACCCAACGATTTAGTGGAGCGGGGTCGTGGTTTCTTTCATAAGGTTACATTAGACTTGGAGCCTAAAAGGGGGTCCAAGGTAGAGGCGTTTGAGATCAAGAGGTTTACAAGGGAGAGAGTGGCAAAGCAGGAAGACGTGGGAGGTTGGGGTTCAAGCAGGGAAGAGGATGAGGGAGGAGGGGAAGGGGGGAGAAAAGGAGCGGGGTCTTCGCTGGAAGGAGCAATGGGGGAAGAAAGGGGGATATCGAAAACGACCCTGGAAATGGGTGGGACGAGAGTGGGACTAGTTTGAGTGGATATTCGATCTTTTAATTTCATGAATTCAAAATATTTTGAATTTGAAATAATACCAATCTCATATAGTGTTATGATGTTGTTATTGGTTTCTATATGGTTTTGGTTTATTATTGCATTCACAAGGTACAACTCTCCACATTTGATATTACCACAAATTAATGTGCATATCAACTCATAGATAGGGTAGGTAATACCACCATTCTTACCATTTGGGGTTTTCTCTTCATGAGAATGTGTTTTACTGCTGATAAGGATTTTTATTCTTCACTTAAATGAGGGTTTGTTTATAAATCATTGTGTTTCACCCATGTCCCTGAATTTTTTACAGCATTTTCCCCTGAACTTTATTGTGTGGGTTTGAGGTACCAAATCTGGAGAAACAAATGAGAATTGTTATTCCTGGTTCGATTTTTTGTGCTTAGTTGCAAAAAGAAATTTACTGAGTTGGGGCGAAATCGGAAACGAGTCACCAGTTTCGAGCTCAGTTTCTGACCAAATTAGGATGAATATGAGAAATCTGAAACATGGGTTTTTCTCAGAACGGACCCATTTAGCTGATTTAAAAGTTTTTTTTAGAAACGGATCCACGATTTGGGAGAAAATCGTGATTCTTTAGAGGCTTATTTTCAGCTTGTGGTCGGTAACGTCCAAAATTGGTAGCCAAAGTTTTTGCCCCCAATTTTAATGGGAAAATTTGCCAAGGTTAGAGATATTACGCTACAGTTTGATGAAGATGTGATTTTCTATAGCCATGAAATTACCAATAGAAGGAGAACGTTGGTTAAAGACAATGAGAATTAAAGAAGTTCCCTCGTCTGGGTTCCTTATCTCATTCAAACACAAATATAATTCCAAAGGTATGTCTCCATCCCTGGTTTTAAAAAAAAATGGCAGGTTTTTGTAGAGTATTATTCAAATATATTTGACTGTTAAGGGTCACTACAAACTTTTGTTCTATTATCATTTTCGTGTTGCTGTTACTATTTGTGGGTTTCAAATAAACTAGCCATTTTATCTCTTGAAATCCGTAAAAAAAGATTGCTTCAGCGCTAACTCAAAACTTCAATCTCATATTTGAGTCTGCAAACTCAATAGGGGGATAATAGCAGAGATTTTTCTGAGGTACTGGGTTCAAATCATGTGTCATTTGTAGTCACATATAGCCAGTCCCACAAGACAAATTCGATTCCAGAATCGATGGCTATGGACCAAAACCACATCAGGTTTCGAATCCAGAGCTTATGACATTCAAACCTTCTGGGCAGATTAATGAGGTTTCCTCTGTTCATGAAAATAAAAAAAATTATTAGAATCCCTGCTTCCAAATCATTAAAAGGTCCAAAGAAATCTCCATATTTCAATAACAATACACAAGGTAAATTATTGTCAAGGAATCTTAGAAATAAATCCTGCAAAGTTTCGAATGAAGACTCACCAATTACTGTCATGGATGATGAGCCCAATGAAACAGAGGAATCGAATCATCCGGTAAATGCAAAATCGATTCTAATTAGTTTTAAAATGACCCTATAATCAATGAGGAAAATGCTGGTAAAAAGATAAAAGCAAGAAAATCATCTTTAAAAAAAATAGAAGGAATGAAAAATTTCGAAAATGGTAAAAATAAAACCAGAAAAGTTTTGTTTGTTTTTTTTTTAATCTTTTCTTTTCTTCTGAAACAGTGGGAAAAATTACTAATTTCAGATATTCTCAAATGTAAAGAATGAGTTTTACTTGCTGCATAGAAAAATATGAAAGCTCTATTCTGGTAAAGAAAATATTTTGGGGTTTGTGTCTACCTAGCAAATGGGCTAAAAAGAAGGATCAACGAAAATCATTAATGCTCAAATATTTATTTTAGGTTGCTTTTAAAAATATGAATTTGTTGTTTTTTAATTATTTTATTTTAGAAAAAACAGGTACAAAATTGGAAATTTTGCAGTTGTCCCTGATTTTGTATATATATATATATATATATATATATATATATATATATATATATATATATAGTTATTAATTAGTTTCTTTTATGATGACAGGTGTGCAATGGATGATATGAACCAAGTATCTTGCATCAAAATCCTCCATGAATCTCGAGAACAATCTCATGAAAAATATTAATTAGTTTTTATTAAAAGACTCGAGATTATTTTTAAAAGAAACCTAATTCCTACTTTTTGTATAGTTTGTTGAGTTTTAATTTTGGTTTTGGGATTAAAACAATTTTATATGATCCCATTCATGGTTTTGAGGATACAATATCTCTTGAAATTAAT